>PVHY01007859.1:0-65344 GCA_004024945.1 Uropsilus gracilis | reverse complement strand
ATATCTGTGAAATCATAACTATAATTTTATGGCATCTGCAAAAACCAAAGGATACCTGAGCTTCAGCTTGCTCTAAGGGATATTCTTTTTCTTTCTTTTTTTTTTTTTACATGATTACACCTAATTCTTAAATAATGCCACATCTTTCTTAAGAGAGAAGCTAATTCTGATTATGCAATTTCTTTTTCAAAAGGCTCATTTTCTTTCTAAGTAAACTATGCTTATGACTGAGTACTGCTAATGATATTTTTTCTGTAAGCAAGATTGAAAAAAATGAGTAACTTAATGAATAAGTATAAATTCCGGGCATCTCAAACCACACAGTTGTCCATAATTAGGCGGTCTGCCCATTTTGGCCCATTGAGGGCATTGCTGTGAGTCCAAGAGGAAGTAAGCATTGGTCCAAAGGACACTGTGACCAGGATTCAGGTGCTCAGAAGTTGGAGATGCCAATGGTGGGGGCTGGGAAATTAAGACAGGGCTAATTGTTTTGGAGTGATTCACAGTTTTAAGAATTAGCAAGGGTTGTAATAAATGAATACACTTATTAAAAACTTTCAGTTAAATTTTATAATTTTAATCTAGGACTACAGTTTTGCTCTTTCATGGGTACACATGTTCCATTCATCCTTCACCAAACCACCAGTTATCATTGCCCCTTCTGTCTCCCTTTCACAGCCTTTCCTTTCCCCGGTTCCCTCTGGAAACCATTCAATTCTTTCACTAAGCTTAAGATTTATTCTTGTTGTATTTTGTTTATGTATGATTCTGCTGTTATTATTTATATTCCACAGATGATTGAAACCATCTGATATTTATCTTTTGCTTTCAGACTTAATTTCACTTAACATAATCAGTTTGACGTCCATTCATTTCATTCCAAAAGCCACTGTTTCATTTTTCTTACAGCTGTGTAGTATTCCATTGAGTATATACACTACAAATTCTTTATTCATCTGTTGAAAGGCACTTAAATTGATTCCATGACTTGACAATTGTGCACAGTGATCTCATGTACTTAGGTGTACATAAATCTTTTTGTATTAGAATTGCCATGTTTTAGAATAAATGTCATATAGAGATAGTGCTGGATCATGCAAAATTTACATTTTTATTTTTCTATGAAGTCTCCATAACATTTTCTAGAGATTACCAACTTGCATTCCCACCAACAGTGGGTAAGAGTTCCTTTCTCACCATATCCTTGAAGGATTTAGATAATACATTTTCGTGAATCAAAAACTATAAAAGGTAGGATTTTAACAATGAGAAGCACATGAATTATTAAGAGAACTCATCCCATTCAGAAGGAAAACTCAACTACTGCCCTGTTTCTCTGTGGGAATGATGCTTGTCAGAGGATCTCCAACATTATCATATTTTGTTAATGTTCATTGTGCATAGACCTCTATTTCAATGCACTTGTTCAGGGAGAAAGCAATAAAGCAGTCAAATAATAGAAGATTGTTGCTTAGAAAATGCAGCTCTGATGTGGGTTTCCTGTCTTGTTGATATTCTTTGCATGTAATGGTCAAGAGTCTAATTAGCAGACTTGTGACAATGATGATACATTTAGAGTCATCAATGAAAAGGTTTTCTGCACCCAGGTCTCAAAGCAATGCCATTTTAAAAGATTACCAATTTGTACATGAATGGTTCTTTCTTGAGATATAATTTATATGTGGTAAAAAGTACCAATCTCAAATACAACACAGAATGACATTTGACAAGTTTGCACACCTACGTAACCATGGATTAGCTCAAGCTAGGACATGATTGTGCTCCAGGAAGTTCTCTTTAGTCCTTTCTGGGCAGCACCTCTTCCCTGCTTCCCTTGGGCACATACATGGATGTGTCTGGAGAATCCCTGTGTGTCATCTCAGTTAGATGAACCTAATCTCATCCCTCATCTGGGTGGAATCCATCGCACATTTTTGTGCATGTCTGTCTATATGGCTTATTGTTTTGGGGTTCAGCCAGGCTTCTGCATGCTGTGTTGCCCTTGTTTATTGCCATGTGGGATTTTTTTTGCCCTTTTTATCACAGTTTGTCCATTTTCCAGTTGATGGACATTTTGGTTATTTCCATTTTTGAGCTATTATGAATAGAGTTGCTATCACTATGTTGTACAGGTCTTTTTGTGGACATCTGTTGACATTTCTCTTTAGTAATTACCAAGAAGTGGACTTGTGGAGTCATTGGATGGGTGTCTTTTTAACATTATTAGAAACTTCCAAACAGTTTTCTGAAGTGTCTGTCACTTTTTATTCTCACCAGCAGTATATGGGAGAATGAGGATGGTCCCGATCACAGTGATAAGTCCCTACCCTGCTTATTGTGTGCACAGTTCCTCAATCTTACATATCGCTGAGCTGGAGACCTTGGAAGAGAGTCATGGACTAGAGATAGGAGGCAATCGTATTATAAACTTGATGCACTGGAGAGGTTATTCATACTTCCGCTGCCAACATGACAATCACATTTGCTCCCAGAACTACTCCTCAGCCTAGCAATGCCTGCCAACCTTCCATTAAGCGTTACACCATCAACACACTGGCTGTGTTACAGAATTAATTCCGGCACAGGCTTTCTGCACCTTGACCTCATCTCTGCTTGGTCTCTCTCCACACCCACACAGCATTCACCTAGTTTCACAGAATCTCTGTCCTGATTTTTGGTAGTTCATGCTGTCAATCCTCTTATTCTTGAAGCTTCATGGTTATGAGCTCTCTCAATTAATAATAGGTATGCATAGATACTAACATAGATACTAGTATCTCCAAACTTCTGTTCCCTCATCTGTAAAATGGGAAGGATGCTTTAAATGTTCAGAAGCTGACGCAGCTGGTGACGCCTAAAAAATATCCTGCACAGGATCTGACACCCAGAACATATGTTCAGCAAACACTGACTGTTCTGTTCCTGGCACAGCCCCTCCCTGTACTTTTCTTACATATGATTGTCTGTCTACTCCCATGAGTTTCCCTAATGGATAATTCTGCTAAAAGACCGTCTTTTGATCTGACCCAGAAATGCTTTTACAGATCCTTTACCTTTCCAAGGTTGAGCCACCAGCTGTCACCCTGAAAAATAGCTAAGATGAAACAGGAATCATTTTTACTACAAACTTTAAAGTTGACAGCTAGCTTGGTCTGGGGCCCTTTGGATTTCCTATTCCACACTTCCCAGGATGAGAACTAACTATTTAGGAGTCTAAGGTGGATATATCCAGGGTGTTTTCTATCTAGTTATACTCTAATTTCGATATATAGAGTGCCACCTCTTTCAAAATGAGTTGTTAGCACATGCTAAGTCCCGAACACCCCTGTTCCACATTCCTGATGCTTTATGAGCTCATGGATGTGGGGGTGCCTTTCCTATTCACAACAAAGAGGACTCAGTGAGTCCTGGGAACAGAAAGGTCATTGTTTTGCATTTAAACTATGTCATCTAATAGTTGCTTACTTTCTAAGCTCTTCATCTTGCAGTGTTCATCCAGGGCACCCACGAACCAGATGGGCTCACCACACTCATTCCCTGCTGCCTCTTACCCCAGCGTTGTGCTTCGGTATGATAAATCAATACTTCCTCCTCCCTCTTTTCCATCATCCCACCATGATCCCTCCCCCAGCACACACATCCTGATGGGATTCTTGTCCATGCCTTACTCACCTTACCTCATTCTGCCTTTTCACCAACTTGAAATAGCTACCAACTACCTATTTGCTGATTTTGTTGTTCCCTTCCAGGGCAAAAGTCTTCAGAGTGGTCTTAACTCTTAGTCTCTGCTGACTCTCTTCCCTTCTCACCTCAATCTACTGCTGAGAAAGTTCTTGTCATAGTTACCAATGTCCAGTATCTTGTCCTCTGTTTTAATCACACTTGTCTTCTAGCTTCATTTCACACAGCAGTTCCTCTTGAAATTCTCTCTCCTTGTTGCTTCTGGACTTGTTCCTTTTTCTGACACAATTCTCTTCTCTAGACCCTCATAGTAGTACTACTTGTCTTCATGGATTAAATTCTCTTCTAATAAACTAAACCTACTTTTACTCATGGAATTAGCCAGCTCTCCAAGGTCTTCTTATCCCCTGATTGTTCTCATCAAAGCAGTTTCCTGTAGCTTTGCCTCACTTTTTCCCTTCTTCTTCTTTTTTTTTTTTTTTCAACAGCATGATATCCAGGCCTGACTTTTCCACTTATGTATACACACACACACACACACACACACACACACACACACACACACATAAAGTTAAAATTCCCTGGGCAAATTCATGGGATAATTTGTAACTTTTAATGTATTCTTTTAGGAATAAAAGTAGCTGATATTTGTTAATGATCTACCTGCTATTTGCTGTATTTTGCATATATTTCTCATTTAATATTCATGATAACCTTGGGAAGTAGAAACTACTATATTTATTTTTACGCATGTAGAAACTGAGGCATAGAGAATTTCAATAACTTGTACTTGGTCCCAAAGCTTTAATTATCAGAGCAAGGGTTCAGATTCAATGACTCTGGCTCCAGGATTGTTGATAAAAATCACTAAAGTGGAATCCACTGACTTATGCTTTACCCCCATTCTTTTAGAGTGTACACATTTTGTCAGGGCTCAACATCTTTAATAACATCAACAGGATAGAACTGAAATCTTATATTTCCTGTGGAACCCTGAGAACCTCATAATTTGTAATGATCCAAAAAGTAATGAATCATACAGATGAAGTGTTCATCTTATTTTTCACTGAGTGTGGCAAGCATTCACTAAATGGTAAAGAAGTACTTTATAAGTTTTGTTGAAATATTAGTGTTGGAATGTACATTTGCTCATGGTAACTGTATATTATGTTAGCTTGCTTGTAATTAATCAGTAATTCAGAGTGAACCAAAACTTGTTCCTAATTTAAAAAAAAATAAGAAAAATGAACTGGTCTTTATTTTCTTGCCTTTGACTTTCCACTTATTCATTAAAACTAAGGTCTTTGCAGGTCATCGGCAAGGGACAGTAGGTTGTAACACATTTTGCAACTAGAAAGAACAGGTGTTTTCCACCTGTTTGGTTCCCTCTCCCAGGCTGAGTGAACTTTGTCTTCATTACATGAGTCTACAACACACTCTCCCAGCTTGTTAGCACTCCTGTGAACTGTTGATCTTTTGCTGGCAAACCTGAATAGGTCTGGGTCAGGTCACCCAACCCAGATATCCTGAACTGCTCCTAACATGTTCTCATCTCTGCCTTCCAGAGGATAGCCTTACCTCCTATTGGCTGCTTCTCAATGCCCCCCCCCCAAAAAAAAGAGAAAAAGACCAGAAATTCATTGGGCATATTCTATTAATGACTTCATATTCAATCCCTCCCAGGGGTGTTTGAATTTGTGGGAGAGGACAATTCAAACTATATGAAGAATCACAGGATGAAAAATCTTTATTGCTTATAACCTGGGAACCCTCAAATCCCAACAAGCCAGTAGAACAAATCCACATGGATGTCTGCAAGGTGGTTTTATATATCCAGATTATAAGTGAAGTCTCTGAGTTCTTCATTAACCCCTACAACTTTTCTCTGATTCATACCTCAAGCCTATTCCCACAGTGACACTTCATTTAGCATGACATTACTCTGTAGTATGATCATCCTCATCACCAATTGTAGTGTAAGCAGCAGGCTCACCAATCTGTTTAGCTTCTTCATCAATTCTAGCAGTTACACAGACAAATCAGGCAGGGAAGGGCTAGAGCCAGGGCAGGTCAGAGGTGCTGGGAGGCAGGTAAGCCCCCAGCTCACCAGGAATCTTCACACTCTCCTCCAGCCTTTCACTCTGGCATTCTCTCATTTTCTTTGAGCGCTCTTTCTCATGCTCTCTCTCATGTTCATGCACGAGGGTTATGACTCCCTTTTATACTTTCCTCATAGGTCCAGGTGAGCCACTCACACATATGAACATCCACTGTGTTGCACAATCATGGGTAGGGTGCACTCACAGGTGCTGTGATGGAAAAACCCTAACCAGCTCACTTACCTTACATTCTCCTAGTATAACTTTTTCAGATTCTAATGTAGTGACAGGGACCTGGGCTCTGAAAACTACACAGCTTCTGACTCATCAGGTCCACAGTGGAGCCTGAGAGTCTGCATTTCTAACCAGCTGGGTGGGTGGAGGGATGCCATGGTCCCTGCCTACCAGATCACACTTTGCATAGCAAGATGCTAGGTCAGCCCTTCTCAAAAGGAAGTGTGCATCAAGCTTGAGGGCTTGATACAGAGATTTCTGGGCCTCACTCCAAGAGATTCCCATTCAGTAAGTCTCATACGGGACCCAGAAATTTGCATTTCTAGCAAGCTCCCAGGTAATACTGCTGCTGCTGGACTGGAGCCCACACCTTGAGAACTGCTAGATTGGTTGGCTAGACCCTGACTTGTCTGTCTGTTCCCTCTACTTTTTTTATTTCCCTACCACCAGAACTATTCTTTAAAAATTCTAAAAATGGTTGTCACACTTCCTACCTCATTTATAAACATGCTGGTGATTCTCAACAGGCCATTTATTGCACTTTTAGACTTGTTGTCATGCTATATAGCATAGAATAAGCGTCCCTAATATCACATTTTGTCAAAGATCTGCCTTTCTATTATCTAACAGAAAGTGTGAGATACAGGCCACCCAGTGCACAGAACTGTAGTCATCAGTGCCTCAAGCAATGACTTTAGGAACAGTAAAAACATTTATTGAAAATGCATAAACATTCTACTACAGAATGACATCTACAAATTTTGATAATCCATAAGTCAAATATAACACCAAACTCATATTATACATCAGAATGCAATCATCCCTCCCAAGTCACTCCCTCACTTTCCTCACTCCCCATTGCATTGTCAGCAAGAGAAATTCCCATTCTTTTCTGAACTTAAATTTTCTTTGCTATGCTGTAGTTTTCTAATTCTCTTTTGTGAGATCCTTACTGTTTCTTTTGAGGCTGCTAGTTGTAAGGATTATTTGTAGCTGGTGGTGTTTGTTTTGTTGTGGGGATTTCAGTCCTAATTCTTTTTCTTTGACTCTGTAAATACTCCAAGTGCAGTCCATAAAGAGACTTGACTTGCCTCCAGAATGCACTGCCAGCTGCTGGCTTCAAGCTCTACTAACCAACCGGAGACATGGATTTTGTGGGTTTCTTTGGTCTCTCAATTTGCGTCAACCGGGCACTATGTCCTTAGTCCACCTTCTTCTCTGCACACAAGTACAAAAAGGGTATTTTATTCCTCTTCCTTAGATGGGAAGTCACTTTATTTATGGAGTCTGATCTAATATTTGATTTCATATTGCACGAGGCTTTGGTTTTATCAGTGCTAGTCCACTTCTTTGACTATTTTGCTATTGCATGCCAAGTTCTTCTAGGCTTCTGATGGCATTCGGTCCTTCATAACTTTGTTCTTATTTTTCAATCTCAGCTTCTGGTTCTGTAACATCTTCGTTCCACTCATCCCTAAACACACAAATCTTACACCTCTGCATACCCACTTCCCTTTTTCCCAAATGTCATCGTCTGCTGTATCTCCTCTTCTGGTCCTCATTCAACTTGGCTAAGCTCACACATGTAGGCCAATTGAGATCTTAAGCTATATCTTGTTAAGTCCTATGAAAATCAGGTGGTGTGTCCCCAAAAGGCAGTTGACTCTAAGTCAGCTCAGTTTTCCTTTTGTCTGATTTTCATAGGAATGTGTGTGAGGGAGGAAGGAGGTATTTGCTGCAGGCAAATGTTTGAGCATTCTCAGGCAGAGTTAAGGGGGGGAGAACATATGGGTTGGTAACTGTGGGTAGACTTAATGTAGATTTGGCATGCTGAAGGAATTTTTGCCCCTTAATGATCTCTGCTTTCTTTTTCATAAATATAGACAAAGGCAATTAAAAGCAGAAAACCGCTCTAACCAAACTGATTTTCATCTTATGGGATTCTTAGTGTACTGCATTTTCATCTCCCCATATTTTTGAGAAGTAAATTCTTGAGAAGTAAAGAAAATTTGCAATTGTCAGTCAGCTCTTCATTCACACTTCACTATTTAGGAGAAGAAAAGACTGGACTCTATGCTTTGGGATTTTTACATGTTGGAATAGATGTGTTTGAAACATGTGAAATGGATTGCAACTTGAAACTGAGTCCCTTCTTCTCTTTCATGTTTTTTTTAGTTATTAAAGTAACTGGTTTACAACACTGAAAAATTTCAAGAAGTACAGTCGCACACCTCTTCAAATGTGTACCATACCACCCATTTTCTAAAACTCCACACCATCATCCATATCACCCTCACTCTTACCCTCTGACAACAGTCATTGTGTTGACAGCATACATAGTTTTGTTTTGTTTCCTTATATTGCATGTTCATGAAGTTATTCAACACTTATTTCACTTAGCATAATACCTGCATAATACATCCATTCTGTTGTTACAAACAACCAGATTTCATCTTTTTTTTGTTATATATATATTTGTTAATATATATATAACTATATATATGTTATATATATATAGTTATATATATGTTATATATATATGTTATATATAGTTATATATATATATATATATATATATAGATGTGCAGATTTCTGTTGTGAATATTCACCATGTCTTCTTTATGTAGTCACCCCATGATAGGCATTTAGTTTTTTTCTATGTCTTGGTTGTTGCATAGTGCTGCAGCAAATATAAGGGTGTGCTTTTACATTAATGCTTACAAATTTAAAATAGAACTACCTTATGATCTAGCAATTCCATTTTTAAATACACTTTATTTTGTGTGTCACTCTTGGTACCCTTGATAGATGTTATGCATTTTTATTATAAAGAAAAAGATATTGTTTAGAACTCTAATATTCTTGGGGTATACTGCAAGATGTTCCTCCACACAAAATGGAGCCAAGAACTCATCATACCTGATCATTAAGAATAGCTTATTTTTAATGATGAACATATTAACATACAATGGTTTTCCTCTTCAAGATTGTGAAAGCCTTGAGTAGTGAATGATGTCATTTGTTCACTTGCCCAGACCACGTTGGGGGTCTTGTATCAATGCCCAGCTGTTACAGGTGCGAACCTGGGTTTTAGAGGTTGTTAGCACTCCTGCCCTCTACTCACAAGAAACCAGTGGTTCCTCCACAAGATTGAACCAAATGTCTTTAGACTTTGCCAAATGTCTGGGGTAGAGTGAGAAGAGCATCAAAATGGCTCCACATTGTCTATAAAATCAGATTATGGTTCAGTGGTAGAATCCTCACTTGCCAAATGGTCTATGGGCACCCCTATGAAGTGACATGGGCAGAAGCCATTTCTTCCCTAAAATTTTTCCAAGGACAAAGGAGAGTAGAGGATTTCTGCAAAATAAACACTACAGTCTTCATAGATTGTCATTTCCTTGTCATTTACTAGTTTTAGTAAAATTTTACAATTAAGTCTTCTTCAAGCATCTACTTGACCTGAAAGAGAAGCAGAGTCTACTTTGAAGAGTTCAGTAACCTTGAGAATCATCATGCTATCAAGTAGGAAATCCGACGAATTTTGTGTTTGATGTTAGATTATGGTCATACAATATTTTAAAAGTTTTGATCCATCTGTTACTTTAAAAAAAATGACATTGAGTATAACTAGATGACATTATAACTGTTGAGATAGTAAAACCTTCAAAATGTTATCCCAAAATGGTAGACCTGACTTAGTTAATTTTGACCTTTGATTTTTGATAAATTCTACCCTTCCATGTCCTTCGTCAGCTTTTATCTTTGCAATTCAGTCCTTCATGTTTATGTCTGATAAAGATAATTAAACCAACTTTATTTTCAAGGCTTAAATGATTAATAAGTATGATCTTGACATTTAGAGAACATTATGTTGACCTTGGTTTTTACTCAGTGATGACAATTAGATGCAAGAGATGTGTATTCAGAGTAAGTCCTAAGTGTACCAAAAGCTTAATTTGTTTCCTAATGTTCTCCTTTTTAGTTTTTATAGTCCATGTTGTGCTTTTCCAAAATTATCATTAGTTATTATTTGAATTATTAGAGATGCACCTCTTTCATCTTATATTTTGCTGTTACATTAATCGAGGCAGTAGACAAGGAAAATTTTGTCACATAACTCTCAAAATGTATGTTCATTTTCAAAACAGTCATTTAATAAATCCACTGACTTTTGGGGTGAAAAGTATTTCTCTGTCCCAGGACCTCAAATTGCACTGGACAGCAAACTCAGAGTTTGCTCCTTCTTCCAAAGAGAGATCTGTGTCCCTGGAACATGGAGGCAATCCCTGCCTTTCCAGAATGAAATAAAAAAGGAAAGACAGGAGTCATCTGAACAAGAACTCAAGAAGAAAAAGCATAACAGTGTAGAAAGTTAGTTACCTAGCTAGAGAGAAGGAGGATTCAGAATTTTCAGAGAATGGGTAATTTGAAAGTGTTTATAGGATGAATGAAAGATGACTGTAAACAAAGCCAAGCACTAAATATAGAAACTAAGGAAATAAATAGCCCATGTTCCCTGGATAGCTTAAGCTTTGATGTTAAGCAGCAAAACAGTTCCAAAAGGGCTCATGTATAAAGCTATAAACTGGAAAGGATTAAGAATATGCTGATTAAGAAAAATAAACATGGTTTACCTCTGGATTTTGTTTTTATGAAATGAAAACCTAGTGTCAGAAAAAGCATTTTGTATAATTAAAATTCTAAAATGCATGGGGAAAAGGCACACAGTTCATTGTCACAAAGTATGTATAACATAATATATATGGTGACCAGCTTTATAAAGGTTGGTGCCTTCCACTATTTATACCTGTTAACATAGGCATGATCTCTAATGAGCAATACTGATGCCAAATCAGGAGGCAGAGTAGGGAATGAAGGGAGAATATAATTGGAGCTCCATATGTGTCTAAAGCACAACATGTGCTTTTCTCTTTTATGTTCTTGGGTCGATTTTCATGGAAATCTCTATTTTGGAGGTGATACTGGACAGAAGTACTTGCTTTATGTGCTGGTATGTTGAAAATGTGATTAATTTTGGAGAGTTGGACTGGTCAAAAGTGTAAGTGGAGCAGTCCATCAAAATATTTGCTGTAATTTCTGTTTCTTTCAGAGTTACTTAATGTTATTAATCTAGTGGCTCAATCTAGACCTTAAAGTTAAGACAATAAGGTCAGGGTGATGAAGTTTTAATAATCAATTCAATTTAACTCTATGAAGAAATATCTGTGACATCTTAAATTTGCTTTAGTTTTGAATAGTTAGAAAACAAATAGCAGATCTTGCTCCTTAGAAAGTAAGAGTGTAAGATGCAAGCAACCCCATAGGAGAAAATGATGGGGAGTGTTTGAGAAGAAATGTGGCTGTAGACACATTGTTCATTTCATGACTCAGGGATACTCCTCTGGAGAATGTCACAGGGCAGTCTAAAGAGAGAGAGTTATTCATGAGCTGAGTATGTTGTCTTTCAATAAATACTTGTCTGATTACCACTGTGCATGCAAGTAATCCTGCTACTACATAGACAGAAAAAAAAAAAAAGTTCTTTCTCTACCTTAGAGGAAGCCTGCTAACACTTGACCTAATATTCAATCTCTCTTTAACTTCCTGGTATCCCTTCAGTGGGGATGTGTGTGTGAGACTAAATTCTTCCCAGGAGACTGAAACAGCAGTCTGTGACTTCCAAAAATTTTCATAAAGAGAGGGGCATGTACATCTATAAAGTTCTGTCTTTCCTGCAGGGTGAAATTTCATCAGCATGTATTGTGTTTAAGCAACCATCTCTGTCACGAGATAGATGCTGTGTGTTGAGAATTTGAAAAGGCTGGAGTCAAATCCTTAGTCACAAATCTCTACCAGACCTGTACTGCTACCTCTGGACTTGTTTTACATGAAAGAAACATCTATGCCTTGAGAGAATCACGTCTCTATCTTGTTATTACAACCTTTTTTTTTAAAGTTTTTATCTCAACGTACACTTAACTGATACCCACTGTGATTATAAGTAGGATTAAGACTTACTGAATTCATTTTTAGAAACTTATGTTATTTCCTAGTTCATATTAAAACTAGGGCAATATCTATGTTTTTCTATTTTATCTATCAATCAAATGTAATCTATGGTCTATGGATGGCAAAGAGGTATGATGCAATTTTGACCTTCAGTAACTTAGTGAAAATTCAAGAATGTGTATACACATGCACATAATACATATGTAAACATACACAAAGCAATATAAAGCATTGCATTATATAACAACTCAGTCTAATAGAATGAGTGGAGTAAGAAACAAAAGAATGAACACAGACAAAGAAATTCTTAGCACTTCATAGCAAGCAGCTGAGACTACCAGAGAACTTGCTTTTGTAAATTAGAAGAAAACAGTAGACAAGAAGGATAATATTATATTATCAACACAATGAAAAATTTGGATTGTTACCCTAATCTGTTATACATATGGCCAAAAGTCTTCATAAAGGTTTTCTTAATAAAGCAAAGACAAAAATTCTTGCTAATATTCATGACCTCGATGGATGATGTAGCTGACATTATGAACTACATACACATTACTACTAGCAGCCTTTTCAGGAAATCAGCACAATTAGCACCTGACATTTTTTATTCTGTGGCGAATCTTTACTATTTATATTTCAAATTATAGTTCTGTGGTCGAAGAGATGAGTGAATGATTGCAAAGTGATGATTGTGTCTGGGCAAGAGAACAGCATGGCAGAATGCTTTGGTAATTGTGAGTGGAAATGGGAATGTTGCGGCATTAAAAAAGTGGAAGTGAGGTTTGTGGTTGTTAGAGAGCAGCTAAGATGGATAAATATGACAAGGGGGTTTGATAAGACCAATTGGTACTCTAATAGGAAGAGTGAGGTTGGAGTGGGTGATGGAGAAAATAGCAAATGTGGTTCAATTGAGGAGGCAGAGGAAAAATCAGTGTATTAAAAAGAAGCAAATGAAATGAAGAAATAAGGTATTTACTCTGAAATAACATGATATTTTATATCTACAACAAACAAAAAACCAAAAATACCTGGAACACATCAGTGAGTCCAGAATGATGAGCCCTAGATAAAACTGAGGACTTTTCTGTAATCCAAAAATGAAAAATTAGAATTTGAAATGAAATGAAAAAAACTACCTACCACTTACATTCACACCAAAATTTGCAACACTCAAGGTTAGTTCTAACAAAATACATCAAGAATCTGTGAAAAACTACAAAAAACTCATTGAAGAAGTTAAAGAAGAACTACCTATATTGTGACATACCCCCTCCTCATGCATGGAAAGATTCAGTATTCTAAAGATTTCAAATTTTTCCAATCGGACATTTTCTATTCCACTTAAATACAGTACCAATTAAGATGCCAGGGACCTTTTTTAGGAATTGTTATAATTGGGGGGAAATGTATGGAAATGCAAAGAACGGAGACTTTATGTCATAATACTAAAATGAAAGAACAAAGTTGGAGAATAATAATTACCTGACTTCAGGTCTTACTGTAAAACTGTAGTAATCCTGCTGGAGAATGCTTGTTGAGCGACCATGTCTGAGAAGTAGGTCAAGCCAGATATTTTGAAATCTCTAATGTTGACTGTTAGATGTAAGATATAAGAAATGAATTTATGAGAAGAGATTTATTTAGCTACAGTTGGGGGTTAGATGGAGGCATGAACTATGTCTCATTTACAATAATCTTTCTAGTTTACAAATAGCACACAACAATCTAAGGTGCAAGAGTCTTCAGTCTTTTAGAGTTCTCAGTTTCACCATCTATTAACGGTATAAAATTAGCTTTTTACTTTTGTAGTTCTTGCCCTTTTTAATCATTCCATATGATTAGGGCTCTCTAGAGAATCACTACCAACAACCCAATCTATCTATTGACTTACCTTCCTACCTACCTATCTATCCGTTGATTTAATATTAAAATGATTGACTCATGCAACTACTGAGACTGCTAAATCTCAAAAATCTGTTGGCCAAGTCTTAAAACCAAAGAACCAAAGTAAACAATGGTATAAGTCCCATGTGAGTACGAAAGACTTTGCTCTCAGTGCAAAAAAAGAATGGATTTTCTTTCCCTACCTTGTTCTATTAAGTTTCTTAATGGGTTGGGTGTTACCCACCCATATGGAGGGAGGGAGTTAGTCAACCTATATTCTATAGTCTACGGATTCAAATGCTAACCTCATCCTAAAAATATGCTCACAGACACATCAAGGAATATTTGGCCAATTATATGGATATCTTGTAACCTGGTCAGATTGCCATAGAAAATTAATCATCATCAAATGTGCCTGTGATATTGTAGGTATGAAATAGCAGAATTTGTCCTTTTAAAAATAACTTCATATGATCTCTCTATTAACTGAAATATTCTATTGATGAAGATAAAACTCCAGAATTTTAATGATTTAACTATAGTATTTTTAATGAATTTAACAGTCCAGTGTAGGTGTTTCTGGTCTAAAAAAAGGCTTCTTTACCTGGTGAACTGTGGATCTAGGCTCTGTCCAGCCTACAGGTTCCATAGACATTTAGAAAGGAGTTGGGGGGAAGCAAAGCCCTGCAATGAACCTCACCTTTTCCATTCACATTCTGTTTCTGAGGACTAGTTAGATGATCCTCCTTAAAAGAAAGGTGGAGAGTTAGCCACCTCTATTTATACAGCCTGTTAATGCCAAACTGCACAAACCCACGCTTCTGTATAGAGTGGACTGTCACTCTGATGTTATATTCTTTGGTAATTACCAAATTTAATAGAGAATTAATCCTTTAAATGCCTATCCTCTCTAAATGATTTAATAGAGAATGTTTTTAAGGCATTAGGGGATGTTTATTTATTACTAAAGTAATGTTAAGGAAATTACTGGCCACAGTCTTAGAGTTAAGAGTTATTTTATATAGCAAAGCTTCTTCAAGCAGTATTTTTCTTCCTAACTTTAAAAACAGACTTAAACGGAATCAATATGATATACAGTAAGACTCCATCATGCTTGGAATTTATGTATGTATGTATGTATGTATGTATGTATGTATGTATGTATGTATGTACTTAGTATTTGCACCAGTATCCTTTCCTTCTCTTACCTTGGCCCCACTGTCTTTCCATCTTCCCTAGAATCTCAATTTTTAGTTACATAGTTTACTTGGTGATAGCATCTGATCATCCTCAACCTCAAGTATTTTCTTTGAATAAGATTACTTAACTTTTCTTTGTGCTTTAGCATAAATGAGTGTTATTCACTAAAGAGATTGTTCAGAATAAGAAAGTCTTGTAAAATGGTAGCATTCTATTTGTTACCAACATAAGTATCCATTGCAACTTGAAATAATCACATAGAGGGTTTGTTATCACACCACCTGCTGGATTTTCCTCCCAGTGTCTCCAGAATAGTTGTCTGGGGTTGGATCCAGAAATTTATATGTCTAATAAATTCTCAGGTAATGTTAATGCTGCTTGACCAGGGGTCAGCTTTTGAAAGCTATGAATGCTTTTTTGTCATTAAATAATATCAAAAGAAGTAAGGATATAAGTATCAAATCAATGTGATTTCTTGATGGTTGCACTAGTTGATATGAGTTTATATGTTCCATCTTTTATACTTAAAAAAAAAAAGGTGCTGAAAGACTTACAGCGCTTAAAGACTCAAGTTAATTTAGTTCCATAATCAGAAGGCAGAGTAGTACCAATTTTGGTTCATGGACACTTGGGTACTTAATTTTGACTGACCCACATAGAGTAAATTTGATTCATTTGACTTAAAAATTGTGAAAACCCAAATGACCTCTGTTGTGAAACTCTATAGGTTTTTAAGATGAGGCCAAAAAGGAAATAAATGTATTGTTAGAGTGATGAGTTCAAAGACAAATGGAATTAGTTGCCAAACATTGAGGAAAGTAACAAAAAATCATGAAAACTTTTCAGAAAAACAAGATAAAATATTTTCACTAAACACAATTTCAAAGTCTGATCTAAACTGATTGATGAATTTCATTCTGGGTATTTACTTTGTAATAACACAGAGGAGAAATTCTGAGAAAGATTTATTTTTAGAGTTTACTTTCATCTGAGTAAGAAGAAATATATTGTGCAATAATGAAAAAGTGAACTGTCCTCTGGGTGTTCAACGCCTGTGCTAAGGATTCATGAGTTATTTATTTAGAAAAATTAGATACCCAAAGGTAGTGACCCTAGTCAAAATTTAGACTTCATAAAAGATTAAGAAATTCAATGTCTAAGACTCTGGAGAATAAAGTAATTTATCATAACATGAAAAAGTGTGGGTTGGAAATGCAAAAGTCACAGCAGGTCCCTTTTTGAATGTATGGTGATTGTTTGGTATCAGCATCTAGGACTCGTTTCAAAAGGTGGATAATGATGTTGATCAATAATGTGATTTTTTTTTTTTGAGTAGATGATCTTGAACAAAAGGATACCTTACATACCAGGAATGTAATATTCGAGCAATTAAGGAAACTGATGACTATTCCTTATAACTAATTTTGTCCTGGATAAAATCTAGCAAAACCAATACATTTTATTAACTATATTTACAAAGGAAGCATTAACAATGAGAATGTTTTGATTTTTAGGAAGGAGAGAATGCAAAGAAATTTTGCCCTGTACCTTATCTATGAGGGATTTATTCGGGGTTTATTTAACTCTCAATGGCTGCTCATATATATCATCACCCAATTTAGTATTTCAGAAGTTATCCAAGGACTGTTTTTTGTGGTTGTCTTTCTTGGCACAATTCCATGCCTGCTTTGTGTCTTTAGAATGCTCTTCTGCTTTAAGAAGGTGAAGTGCAGCTTAAGCTTTTGCAGAAACCCAAGATTAGGCAATTCCTTCATCAACCCTCAGAGAGAGTCTTCAGAGAATCAAGTTGTCACAAATGCCAGCACCATCAACAGCAGTCTCTAGGAGGGAAAAGGAAAACAAACGTGGGATGCCCCGCTTCTTTCCCTCTTTCCCTGTTTATACTCTTCTGTGTTTCTCCTTCTCACCATGATCCTGTCCAAGAACAAGCAGCCTAGGAGGTGACCCCAGCATCTGCTCTCCTGTTACCCTTATGCAGGGCTTCTGGAAATGGCCCCATTGGTACCCCATGGTTTTCTTACCCCCCCCACTCCTCCCATTTTCCCTTCCTTTCAGCAGTACTTTCTGATATATAAAACATATAATAGAAAAGTATAGGCCAGAGTATAAAAAAGTCCCTGAAATATTTTGCTGTACTTTTTCCCTATTATCCTAGGATTCACTTCATTCATATACTTTGTTGACTGGGTACACTTTTTTCCAACTTAAGTATTAGTGTCTCTGTCACTTGTATTCTTATTCTCTTTAACTCTCTATTATTCTTATCATTTCCAAATTTCCATCCTTGATTTTTGAAAGTCTTTATATGTCTCACTAGTTTATAGAAATGAATCGTCTTGTGTTGTCATGGTGTCACCTTTTTAATGAAGGTAGTAAATGTGAGAATTTTAGGAGGACTTTCTCCTGAAGGTCAAGGCAAGAGTGTTTTCTATCAGTTGCTCTGTTTTGTTTTTATCTACTGTTCTGAAGCTGTGACTGGAACAAACATAAGATGTTAGAGTTTTTGCATACTATTATTTCCTTTCTCATTGTTAAGGGTGCAAATGCTAAAGTATAGATATATTGCCCCTTTGTTCTCCTTTCAGCTCCAAGCTAAAGAATGCCAACAAGATCATTTAAATATAACCTTCCTTATGGCAAGTAATCCACCACTCCACTTTCCAAATCTGTCCACAGCTTGCTGTGGTAATTAAAAATCCTGCACTCTCTCATTAAAATGTTTCAATTTTAAATTAACTTACAGAAAGGTTATGAAAATTCTCTGCTTTTCCTATTAGCTACTGAAGTCATTTCTACAGATTTCTATGTCCAAGTTTCATCTCTTCAAAATCTTTGCCATTTCTGAGTTAGCCCATATTTTGGTGGGTGTCCTTTATGTGCAGACTTGTCTTATCCTTGAATTTTAGCCTTGCAGTAAATATTGGTTTGCTTCTTTAGTGATTATCAGGTCTTTTCTTTTTTCCTTTTCATACAGATTCTCTTCTCAGGGAACAGGCACTCTTCAAAGTCTTCACATACATTGACTTTCAACTCTGTGCTCATCACAGTCTGGGGCTGTCCATGATTGCTGTTCACATACCCATCTCTACACACAGAGGTGGTGATACTAAGTCAGTAGTTAGTGAAAATGTCTTGAAAAAATGATGTCATTTAAATAGAACTTATTTTAAAAATCTTCATTGTTAAGTAAAGTTTTTATAAGGTTATTTAGTGAAAATGTTTTGATGAAATTATGGAATGCATCCTTTTAATTTGTCTTTAACATTTGTATGTTTCCTTATGAACAGATTTTTTTTTAATACGGAAACAAGAGTAGGTGATTAAAAATTGAATAAATTTTTACCAAAAAGGAAAGAGACCTCAAATATAATAGATATGAAAATATTTTTTAACATTGAATGTGATAAAAATTATTGCTAATTTAGGAATTAAGTAGCTGATACTTATAGCTTTAATTTCTTTCAGTAGGTATATTCCCCTTTTTAAATCAGGTACTATCTCTGAGATTATGATGTGACAAATGTTTTGAGAAAGTATTTGCTGACTAGATTTGATTAGATTAGATGATATGTTTTCGTATGTCTCTTTTCCAAGAAAACATTCAAAATATTTTAAAACTTGATTAAAGATAACAGAAGATATAATACAGTGTGAGAATTCATGTTCACAATGACTACTCTTCAGTGGATATATTATAGTGACTAAAAGACTTTCAAAGAAATGTTTAAAAGAATTCCAGAAATATACAAAACCAAAGAAAATTAATATAAAAATGTGATTTTAAAAAACAATATGTGACCCAGAATAATTTTAATGTTTATTTTCTAATTTGATTATTTACAAATGACAGTTGTCTAAGATCATGTTCTCCAAAAAGACCCAAATACAAGTGGTCGTGTGCAAGAGATTTATTAAAGAAGCGATTCCAGGAGACAGCAGTAAGAGAGTTAAACAGGGATGGAAAAGAAACTCTCAGGTGAAATCTCACTCTTAAAGTGGATGTTTATTTTGTCACAAAACCAAGTCACTGGGCATTTATGTTTCTGCTCATTTGGGCTCTCTGGGGAATGGGCCTCCCCAGTGCTTCCTGCTCTCTGTGTGAGATGGCTTCAGGAAGCCAAAGTTGGTCACAGACTATCACTGGTTAGGAGGAAGCAAGTGGACAGGGGAACTGGTATCTAGCCAGTAAAGAACCAGCATGGGACAGATGAACATCTATAGATTTACCTACAAGAGTTTCATGAAAATGTTCCAAGTAGCTGGAAAAGGCCCCGGAATTCAGTGACTGTTTTCAATCACTTATAGAACAACTAGTGTTTTTGCACCTACTTGTGTCTGGTGTTGAGCATGATTAACAGTTGAATGAAATGGGACTTAATTCTGGTGAATCTGCACACACAGGTAGGGCCCTGGAAAGGTTTGCTGGTAGACTTAGTGAACATTCATCTTCTCATGAAAATTCTTTGAGCAAGATACTCCCCATAGACATATCTAGTCATGTTCACTATGAATTAGCATTGGAGAAACTCAGTTGAAAATTTTTTTCTTTTGTTTCTTGCCAGAAAATCAAATGTTCTTAAGATGAAAGTCTTCTTTGACAAGGAAAAAAATAAGTACATTACTGCACACTTGTTAACTGAAAAACTTTATTTTGGAAGATGCATTAACTCCTTTCTTATTCAGGGTGTCATGTAAGATAAAAAAGGTCATCAAGATATTGTGGTTGTACCTTTTACTATATCTTGTAAGTGCTGGCATGTTGTGTTTTTGTTTGTCTCAAGATATTTTCAGTTTTTTTTTTGACTTCTTATCAGAAGATTCACTAGTTTTTCAAGTGTGTCTAATTCCCTTGTATCTTAAATTAAAAAAAAATATGTGATGAAGCAATGATAGTTTATTAAATCTTAAAAAAATATATATGTTAGTTGCCAGAACACAGGGAATGGCTTAATAGAATAAAATACAAACTTTTGGGGAAAGAAATAATAATAATGTGGTATGTTTTGAAATACAGAATGGGGGCAAAAAATGAGATTATCTATGTGGATATTTCTAAGTGACCACTATGGGAGGCAGGAAAAATGCCAGTTTTTTAATCTTTGAGAAAATTTGGATGACATCAGCATTCTATGATTGTGTGATTCAAGAGAAAAGGAAATACATTAATTAGTAGTCCAGATGTTTTGTACACAGTATTGAATTTGAATGAGAATATCTGGACGACAGCCAGCCATCTTTAGATAATCTTTAGACTCAAGGACCCAATGAGAAAATCACTGCTCCAATTTAGAGTCATATTGAAGTGCAAGAGTCTGAAGAAGACTTTTCTCAGATAATCTTCTTTCTTTTCTCATTGCTTAAGGACACAGAAGCTGATGTTTATTTGTTAAATGGAATCAGGCAGCTTATTCAGTTGTCAGAATGTCCTACAAGAAGTTCTAGCCCTGGTTAATTAACATTCTCTGTAGGTAGCCATTGTCTCCATTTAATATGTAGGACAAAGTTTTTCAAATTTCAGATTGTATCTGAATCACACCCAAAGGCTTAATTAAAATACAGATTGCTGGGCCTGACCTCAGAAGTTCTGACTCAGTGGGTTTAGTGTAGAACCCTAGAATCTGCATTTTCACTTGGTTCAAGGGGCTGATACTATTGGTTTAGGGACCACACCTTGAGAACCACCGGACTAGGGAAATGAAATGATTAAATCATATGAGCCGATAAGTGATATGCTCAACTATTAAGGGACTAGAAATAGCTTGCACTACCAGATAAAACTCTTGGCTTGCTGTCCAGCAATAGTGAAACAGGTATAGATCAGAGATACCATTTTAGACTTAAAGGGAAAATTTGGCTCTGTTTAATCATCTTTTCAAGCAGAAACAACTTGTTTGCCAGATTAATCTACATAATTTACATATTTCTTTTCAAGAGAAACTTTATAAGAGTTTGCTCATTCAAAATATCCACAAAGATAGTTTTTAGCTTTTATGAAGCTACTTGCCAAATGATGTAAATAACTGAAAATAACTGTTTCTTGTTAATCTGATTAGCCTGAAATAAGAACATTATCTGAGTGCAGGAGTAATGAAAATCTGTGACTGTGTGATCTTTTCATCATAGTTCCAGTTAAAAACAAAGCTATTTCCTTAAATCATATACTGTGTTGTAAACCATATTGTACTCCAATTTTTTTAAAAAAAAATGCTCACACACATTTCAAAAAAAACACAAAATTACCTCTAGTCTATTCTTATTTGTTCATAAAAATGCAACAAATACCCCCATGAGGTGAAATCAGGTAAAAGAAAAATAAAAACTTTTTTACTTTAACTTAAAACACCTCTATGCCTGCTTCACCCTAGGAAGCAGGCTACAAACAGTTCATTAGCATTTTCACTGTTCACCAACTCTTGGTATGCAAGCATCAGCTACCAGCTTCTCTCAGCTCTTCTTAACTGTTCACCTACTATTGGTATGCAAAAATCAGCTACCAGCTTCTCTCAGCTCTCTTCCCCTCTTTTAGAACTAAAGAGAAAAACTTAGAAACACAGTTTAAACTTTAAACTAGTTTGCCTCAATTTGCCCTCTTTTATACTTTCATGGGTTCTTTCCACCATCCCTAGCCTTCTCAACCAAAATTCCAAGTCAAAGCAAGACTCTCAGAGTGCAGACTAATTTATTTCTAACAAAGTGATTTCCTAATCACTACAAAAGAAACATGTAAGTAAAACTCCAATTACTTTAACATTGTCCGAAACCTTTCTCAACATTGTCCAAAGTCCTTCCCCAGATTGCCTAAAAATCCTCAGTCTCTCAGTCCTGATCATCTCACCAAAATCAGCCAGTCAGAGTTCATCTCCAGATGCTAGAAGACATCTTCCATTGGTGTGCTCCTTTGGTGTGCCCCAGCTCCTCCATGCCATCTTCTTGTCATCCTCCTCCAGGTAGTAGAAGAAACTTCATGGTACTGGGTCCAGCAAAGTTCACTTTCTTTTCAGGCCTAACTTTTGCACAGCCTCTTCCAGACACAAGTCAAACTCAGTAAAATAAACTCCAACACAGGGTTCAAATTTACAAACTCCTTAACTGCTTTTAGCACACATGCTGTTAGCCTGGGTCAGCCAAAGGCTGCAGGCCCTAAGCCTTGGCCACATGGCCAAGCTCATGGCTCACATTTTCATCTCACAAAATGGCAGAAACCAAACCTGAATCTGAATCCGAATTCCATCATATCTCTCTTTCTTTGTTTCAAATTCTTTATATCTTATTTCTATTTTCCTGTCTTCCAGGAATAGCTACTGAATTATTACATTACAAAGAAAAAGCCTGTTTTACTTCTTCCTTCTCCTTGTGTCTTTCTGAAAGGAAATTCTAATTAAGGCCATTCTCACATTTTAGCATATCTTCCTTGAAATTTGCAATCTTAAACAGAAGCCAATGACACCCAGAGAGGGTGGTGGCCCCTATCAGAGATACTGGTTAATAAAATAAAGCACTGGTCATAAACATCCAACGTGTTCCTGGTATTATTCCTCTTTAGAAAACATACAAATTTTCTTTGGTTCATAGGGAGTTGTTTTTTTTTTTTTTCCCTCAGTTTGTTATAACATCCACCAAATGAGGTTAGGTAAAATGAGTTATTAACATTTTAAATTTTGTGTCTCTCATTCGTCACTTAAAAATGTGCTAAACAATGTTTCCTGATGTAATGTAATAGAATTATATTGCAGTATTCCCACTTTTCCTCCCCACACAGCCCAGTCATAAATGCACTAAGTTATAAAGATCAATGCTGTTACAGACAGGTTTAGTAATTTTATGTGTTAAATAACATGGTAAATGTTATGTTTTTGGATTTTAAGTTTAGTTGAAATATCTTTCATCTTAAGCAACTTTTTATATTTCTTAGAGATATTAAGAAGAAAATAGGACCTGTGGCTATTACATAACCAGGGGCTGAACTTGAACTCTCTGGTTATCTACAAAGAAACAGTTGACAAGATATTTACCATAATATTTCACATTGCCTTTAGAGACAAAGTTTCTTATAACTAGTGTTATACTTTATCATGATAGCTTTCTTGTACATGAAAATTTTTTTTCTTTATTTCTGTTACTCAGTTATCATTGTACTTTCTCAGTATTGAAAAATAATTTTTCAGAGAAAAAATTGGTCTGAGGCCAAAATGAATTCTTTTTCTATCCTCTATTCAGTCCCAGTGATCTTGGACATCCATCTGTGATCTCTTCCAGTTCTAAAAGATTGAATTCATTATAGTGTTTGTTTCCTACTGCATCTATTAAGATATCCATGCCTACACTGTAGTCATTTTTCATGCTGGCTACAGTAAAAAAAAAAAATAGTAAGTTAATTTATATTCTGATTAAATTAAATGCATAGGTACTTGGAAACATGGATGTGGCGTATAAGTTATCTATCCCTGCATAGCAAATTACCACAATTTAGAGGCTTAGAACAACAAACACTACCACAGTTTCTGTGGGTCCCAGTCTTACTTATGTAGGCTATATAATAAAATTCTGCTTGGCTCTAGTTTCTCTTTTGATCTTATAAGTGAAGATTGTTGCCAAAATGCAGTTCTTTACCGTTGTCAGACTCAGGCCCTTTGCTCTCAGTCTTCCTTTCTCATAGACAACACACAGTGTAGCCTGCAGGGTAGCATCTCTCCTCCTGCAAATCTCTCACTTCCAGAAGATCCTCCCATTGAGGTTCATGTGGAATACAGCTTTTGGTTAATTTTAAATTGTCTGATCAGGAACCCTTAATTCCACCTATAAAATCTCTTCACATTTATCATGGGAGTGATAGCTCACCTTTACCCTATTCTGTTGATTATAGCCAAATTGCAGGTCCTAACAACAATCAAAGGGAGGAGTTTGCACAAAGGTGTGGCTCCCAGGAGACAGGAATCACAGTGACCATCTTGGAATTTTGTGTAAAAGTCAAATTTGTAATACAGTTCTGCAATTGAAAACAGTAGTCATTTTACTTCTCTATTAGTCCTTTACAGAATGGAGGGATAGGAAGGATATAATAAATCGTATTGCATGAGTGTTCTGTGGACTAATGAGAAAATACATGTAAATTGTTCCTTACAATTCTTGGCATATTGAAAGTTCTCTATTAATTCCTATGATTACTACTGCTTGTTACTAATCTGTTACTTGTAGTAACAAGTCTCCCTTTTTAGGAGGGACTTTTAATTTCATCATGATATTTTTGTAGTTTTTAATTTCTTGCTTTAAACTCAGTTTAAATCAGTTTTTAGGAATGATATCCACAAACTCCTTTTCAGATACTTTCTGGTTTAGACCCTTCTTCGTAGACTGTTGCTTCTCTACTTCCTTGCTCAGCCTTTCCTACCCATTCCAGATATCAATGAATCTATCAATGAATCTGAACCATTTAACTTCTAAACTATTCTTGCCCCATCACCACCACCATGCTAGTGCCAACAGTTATGTTCCCCCCCACACACACAAACACACCATCACTTCCTCCATGGGCTCCCTGAAATCAATTTCCTACAATACAGCCAGAGAGGCCTTTTCAACATGAAGATTTGCTTATGTCAATGTTGTTCATAAGAACTGTGCCAACTTGATAGCTTTAATAATATAGGTAAACATCCTTATATGGACCAAAGTCACTAGTTGGTAAAGACTTTAGCCATACTGCTTACTGCAGCCAGCTCTCTGCTCCTTCTGTTCTGTCTTTTCCTTCTGCAAGGCAGAGTTACAGGTGCTCCTTTCTCTGCCCCAGACATTCTTATCCACCACCATCCTCTTTGTCTCTTTCTTCATAAATCAACATTGTGATAACTTTCACAGTGATCTCGCTGCCTAGGGCAATTCACATAGGACTCTGTACCTTTATTTTTTGTTATAAATTCACACTTGTTGGAGCTATCTAGATTGAAATCCATCTACAACATGAGTGCAGGGACTATTTTCTTTTGCTCACCATTATTATATCTTCAGCACCTACCTTAGTGCCTGGCATATTGCTGGTGCTCAATTAATATTTGTTAAGTAAAAGAATAAGATATGCATTTTTCAGACCCTTAACAAGTTTTATGTGGTCCACACCTCATTTATAGATTTCTTTTTGTGAATAGTTACTGTTAGCTTCTGCATATTTCTATAAGCTTAACTCTCTTTTATTACCTCACTGTTTTCCATTTATTTGACTCATAAGAACATTTATACCTTAGTGAGAAGTACCTTTGGAATAAATAATGCATAGGAGATCATCAGACCTTTGGTGATGGTTGGTCTCTTCCTGTAGCCTGTATTTGCTTCCTATAACAAGGCATGAACTCCAAACTCCAGAGGATTCTTTACTTCTCTAAAGAAAAGGACAGTGACTGATCAAAGTAGAGAAAATAAAAATGAAAAGTTAATACTATGTTATTTGCTATAACATATACCTACAACATATGTGGTATATTGTATATACCACAAATACCATTGGATCAAAGAATTTGGCAGCAGTGCCAGAATTAGTATCAAAATCAAGAATAGATTAGGTAACATCTACAAGTATCCCTCCCCCCTTTATTTTGTGACATTTAAAATGAGGTACATGTAGGAAAATTAGTTCACAGCTCCCTATCAAGCAGTTTTCTGTGTCCCTGGGTTACTTGTAACAGTTATATCTCTGCTTGGTTTTCTGGGTAAAGGTGAATGTTGTTGATATTTTATGTACTATATTCCTGTTAGACAAAAGTAAGATAATATCTTATATTTCTGCAGCAGGGCATCATTCATTCAATAAATTAGGATGGAATAGATCTCAATGTTGAACTCTGTGTTAAGTACTGCCAAATAGAGATGAAAGTACATGGTCTTCACAGCCAAATGTAGAGACCTCAGGCAATACTTATATCTCCTAGCACAGCTATCTCATTGCTTGTCTCCATTTCAATTATTCATCTTATTTTGTGTTTATCTGCCTTACATAAAACTCACTATCAGATTCCTCTAGAAGTAACCTCTTTTATTTTGGTTTCAAGGTTTTGTGAAGTATCTCTAGAGCATGAAGTGTTCAGAATCCTTTCTCTTCTTTGTTTGTGTTATGTGTTTTATTTCCAAATGCCTATTTTTAAAAACAATTTACTGGAATTTTCTCCATTTCAAATGGAATAGGAAATATAGGTAAAAAAGCATAAAAGTTTCTTTGTATATAGTAGTACTCCCTGCTTGCAAAACGGAAATGCAATTGAATATCTTAGTTGTTTAAGCACAACCAATGAAGAATGTGGAATCTGAATTTCTGTTTGATAGACAAAAATGTAAGGTAGAGACATCTGTAGTAACAAGTGGTTATTCCAAGTGACAGCTTAAGTTTTTGTTACTTTCCATTTCTATGAAACTTGGTCTTCATTTAAACTAGTTTTGTTTAATTTTTTCCATTTAGAACATAATTTACCCATTTCATAATATACTGTTATAGCTGCCATTAACAAAGCTAATTATAGACTTCTATACAATTTTAGAGTTTCACTCTAAAACTTAAGTTGTTAATTTCAACTAATATTTCCAGTTTAAGTTGTTAAATTCAACTAATATTTCCAAATAATATTTCACAACTTCTAAGTTGTCATAGCTTATTTTTTAATTTAATTAATTTTTTCCTTTTTGTGCATATACCTATGTGTGTGTGTATGTGTGTATGTATCACACCATTGTCTACCCTGAGGCTCTCCCAGCACCCCATCACCTGCAAACCATCATTATTGCTTGTGCCTTCCCCGACTCTTACCACTTTTACCCCCTCCCCCTTTCCTGCTCTATGCCTCAATTCCATTGGCAATTTTACATTTTTCTTGTCCATTTGTTTGTCTTCCCTGTAGCCCTCATATAAGTGAGACCATCGTATTTCTCTTTTTCTTTCTTGCTTACATGATTTTTTCTTTTATGCTAACATGATTCTTTTTAACTCTAACCATGTTGCTTCAAATGACATACATTTATTTTCTTTGATTGATGAATAATATTCCATTGTGTAGATATGTCACATCTTTTTCAACCATTCTTCAGTTTTTGGGCATTTGGATTGTTTCCATATCCTAGCAATTGTGAAGAGTGCTGCAATAAATATCCAGGGACATGTGTCTTTTTTTGATTAGTGTTTTTGTGTCCTTTGGTAGATTCCCCATAGTGGGATTGCTGGTTCGAATGGCAGTTCCACTTTCAGTTGTTTGAGGGTCTTTCATACAGCTTTCCATAGTGGCTGGACCAGTTTGCACTCAGACCCATAGTGTAAAATCATTCCTTTTTCTCCACATGCACATCAACACTTATTGTTGCCTGGTTTTTATTTGTTTGTTTGTTTTTATGTGAGCCATTCTTAATGGTGTACAATGGTATCTCAATGTGGTTTTAATTTGCATTTCCCTGATTATTAGTTATGTTGAGCATTTTTTTCATATGCCTGTTGGTCATTTCTTCTTTGGAGAAGTGTCTTTTTAGATCCTTTTCCCACTTTTTGACTGGACTATTTGTTTTGTTTTTGTTAAGTTGTGTGAGTTCTTTGTGTATCTTTGTTATCAGGCATTGATAAGTATGATACTTGTATGGAGGGTAATCTAGTTTTGTTTAAATAAAGAAAGCCACATGTGTTACCTTTCTCTCTACTTTCCTGTGGTTGGTGTTGATGAACTGGGCATCTCATTTCTATGGTATTTCCTACACTGAGACTCCATTGTAGGCTTTGTGAAAGAAAGACAAAAATCAAGGCTAAGGAACAAAGGAAACAAGAGAATGGGTGTGAGAAATTGCAGGGAATTTTTTTTTTCTTTTCAGAAGTACACTATACAGATCTTTCACTGTGCAGAATAATGTTAAGGAATAAAAAGTTATTTCATCCCTCCTTAAGTTAAAATCCTCCATTAGAGGAATATAGTAGTTTGCTTTAGCTACCTATCATCCATCTATCCATCTGTCCATCTATCCATCTATCTATCTATCTATCTATCTATCTATCTATCTATCTATCTATCTATCTATCTATCTATCTATCATCTATTTATTTGAGTTTCACACTTTTCAGGAGGTTTGGAAGTCAATAAAACATATTAATGTCTTCGACTTTTGGTAAATCAAGTTTGAACAGCTTAATGAATAGACCACATGTGGAGGTATACATAATCATCCCCCACACTCAGCCATTAATATCTTCCCTGTGAGAAGTTTATGGTTGTAATTGCAGCTCTGATTATATATTGTGTGAACTTGAAGTACGTTATTATATTGGGTGACTAATGGAATTTGGTGACAATGCACAGAAATTGGTATTCTAGAAAAGAGTTGAGTTTTAAATTATATTCTTTTCTGAGTTTGCTGTGCATTTCATGCCTCATCTACCTCACAGTGTGCTTGTGGCTGATGGATTGAAATCTTTCTGCTGAATAGTAAACATCAGAGAAATTTAGCTTTCCCCTAGCTCACTTTTCTCAGTTTTCTCATCACTCATTCAAAATCGTAAAGTAAATTCTTGTCTACTGCTAATTCACTTTTAATCCATACATATTAAAGGAGAAAGAATATTTGCTTATACTTCAGTAGATTTATTGAGGGGTGCTAGGAACATGGTTTCCAAACTTTGTAAGGAGGGACTATATTATTGGAAAAAAGGGGATTTATTAGTTCATGCTTCCATTACTAGTCTGGGTAGCTCACAGGGCTCTTGGGATTCTAGTTCCCTGTCCATTCTAGTCCCCTGTCTAATCCCAGGTGAAATTGAAGCTAATGACAACATATTCCCTTTTTTCACTTTCCTTTATATGTCTCTATAAAGTTAAGAAGTATGACATAGAAGTTATATGGTATAGCATTTTTCAAAAATATGAAACATCTTCCATGCTTGAATTTCTGAAGAGACATTTTCTTTTGTAAATTTTAATATTAAGGATACTACTTATCCTAGATACTTTATCATGAGGCACATTTTTGCATTCAGTAGGTATAATGATAGCTATAGATTTTTAGTATAACAAAAGGTAACATATATTTTGTGATGTATATCTAGTTTCATCAGTAGGGTTAACCTAAAAGGATCTTTAGTATAATCCTAGGGATGAATATATATCAGTGTTTGCCAAAATTTGTTTTATGGACCATCACTTCAGCATCACCTGAGAGCTTACTAGAATACAGATTCTCAGGCTTCTCCCAAATTCACTGAACCAGAAACCCTGATGGATGGCACCCAGCCAATAAGTGTTTTAACAAGTCTTCCAGATGACTCTAGTGCAGTGTAAGGTTCGAGAGCCCCTGATATAGAAATTTTTATCATATTCACTTTACAGATGATAAAGTTGATGCTTGGGCTGGTATAATAATGACCAAATATATAACTAACTTTAGGGTCCTTATTCCAATTCAGATTTTCTGCTTTCAAATCATGTGACAGTCCTTCTTATAGAAAAGAGTGAAAAAATAGTGACTTCCGAAAAGCTGGAAAATTAACTCTTCAATGAATTGAGAAAAGGGACCATTTCACTGCTTTCAAATAATGAGAGTGGGTTGTTAAAGCTATTAACACAAGAAAATTAACCTAGAAAACGTTTTAATGACACGAGTAATGTTTTGTGGTCCTGTGCGTTGGGTTCCTCATTTTCCTTTTTAGTAGTGGAAGACTAGGATATAGTTAAACCCCAGCGGGCTGGCTGTTGCATGTTAATAGAAATGGGAGATCCTATTTTAATCATCACTTTGGAGTTGAATGAGTCCATGGACAGCTTCTCCAACCGGGTCTTCCCCATGCCACATTACCCACACTGATAGTGCCCTGTGGTGGTTTTGCCGTGCACACAGTTTTCCTTGCAGGCTAGAGACGTTTCTCAGTGGCTGTGGTTTCTGAGTGAGTCCCCCGGGCAGCTGGAGTTAACTACTCCTTGTGATTTGGACAAATGACATTTCCTCTCTAGCTAAAAGTAAAGAAAATACTCATTAGCTATAATATAAAAACTTCTATACAATGACTCCTGCTAAGATCTAGTTCTTGGTGAACTTAGTTTGAACTCAGTGTGTATGAACAAACAAGTTTAAGCCTATTGTTTCTTCAACTGGGAGGAATTTCCTTGAATAGAAAATGTTACTATAAAGTTAGATAAGTATAATGTTTGTAATTTTTATTCTCATATATGTGAAGCATCATGCAACACACATGGAAGAGTGTCTAAGTATGAAGATACAGATAAATACAGATACATAGAGGACTCTATGTCCAGGTGTGATCATGCTCCCTTTCCTCGTGCCAAGATGATAATATTGAGTCCTGATTTTCTGCATACAGAAAAGCATGTGCTTCTTCAGTTGTTTCCTCTTCCTTTCTCTAGGACCACCCTTATCATCCCCCTGGCCTTCCCACACACAATTCTAAGGCTGGCAGACTCCATGTAACCCATGTAAACTGACTAAAAAGACGCCCCGGCCTTTTTGCATCCCATATCTGCAGTGCACTCTGAAACACTTTCATTTCTTGCTGCTTTTAGAAAGTTAGCATTATACCACTTGACTTTTACCAAAGACCTATGTTAGTACCTGCTTTTGCTAACAGAAAGAAATCTAAAGAGGATTTTCCCTTTTAGAACAAAATGCCAAACCTGACAATAGTGTAAATAACGTCAGCATTGGTCTTGTAGCAGCTGTTCTAGAGGCATGTGCACCCTGAGCTGTGAGAGTGGCCTTGCCAAGCTCCTTCCCTGGAACTACTTTATATACACTATGTATCTATCATATCATTCCTGCTTCTGGTACGGGATGATAGATTTTAGGTTTTTGGTGTTATTTTATATGCCTTGGTAGATTATTTTTGGTTCTGCAAATGCTCAAAAAATTTCCATGAGATAATGCCATTTCATTTCACACTATTTTAGCTTAAGGAAGGCGTCATAGGAACATTCTACTTTCAGGTAGTAGAAGAAACTTGAATAATAATTGCGTGCCTCTGTGTGTGTGTGTGTGTGTGTGCATGTGTGTGTGCATGTGTGTGTGTGCATATGCGTTCCTCCAAACAGACTTCTTACCTTTCATTTTTAGGTGTGTATCATTCTTCATTAACTAGCCTATACCTGTCACATTGCAGCAACAATAAATAATGCTTGAGTGAATTAATGACTGGCATTTCCACTTGAGTTAATCCTCAAACCAACAAAATGTATTCTCATTTGGCCCAAACTTCAAAGTCTCAATGAAGGAGATGAAGATGGAAATCCTATATTTTCACTCTGATTCTTTGTTCCTATTACATCTACTTTCATTTGGTCTCCTGTTGCAAATATTCACTCAGTTCTGGTCTTCTAGATTGAACTCCAAGCTTTGTTCTTTCTGTTTCTCCCTTTTCAACAAATGTTTTAATTGCTGTTTTTGTGGAGATAAAGAAATCTGGAACAGATATTCTGCTTCTTCATGTTGGAGGTGTCTGTTATGGGTTTACCTGAGTGAAGTATTGTGTTCTATAGTTGATGCCTTTCTTTTCATTAGCTACCTTCAATATGGTAGATGGTGAGGCCTTAGGGGAACTTTGGTGCCTGCTGTCTGCTCTGCAAATTCCTTACTGAGTTGCTACCATGAAAGATTTCCATGGACATTGGTGATATTTCCATAGTCAACATAGCAGAGGAATGGGTTAAAGAATTTGCTAAGGTGGGGGAAAGGAAATTTACAAGATCAAGTTGAGCAGAAGAAGCAAAGACAGTATCCTATCCTCTAGTCCACAGAGAAGTGTGATAAATGAACGTTTTCTGCTGAGCCTGCTGTGTGTGTTGCCTCTTTGACCCTTATTATACTACAGTTATGACATCAATCTTAAATGGGAAAATAATCAACCACTTTTGCACCAAATATCACAGTTAATGGCAGCTATTTAAAGGTTTTGGGCACCCCAGCTGACAGCTGCCATTGTAGAGTCAGTGAGCAAGGAACTATATTGCAGTGCCTCTTGCTGGGTGAAAGGGTTTAATGCCACTGTCCAGCCGTCTCATAGTCCAGAAAAAGAAGGCTCTGGACGAAGGGTTTAGTAATTTTAGACAACAATGCTCATTGCACCGCAGTCCCATGTAACTGGTGTTCACTATGTAACTTGGTCTGTGAGATGTTATAAACCCCACGACTCAGTGTCCTAACCTGACTTTCAGTGTTCATCTGCTTTCACCCATTTTCCTTTCTAGTGTCATCTAACATGCTTTTTCTTCCTGTGTTTAGTGCTCCATACAATCCCCCTTTCTTACACTGTTTTACTCCTACATGCTTGTCTGTCTTTCCCCTCCTCCTTACCCTTCTCCTGAAGTGTTCTCCATCTATAAGTGCCTATAGGGTCTCAAGAGTCTACCCAAACTCCTGATCCTTCTTTGTCTGCTTGTTTTTCCTTCCTCCCCTCTTTGCTTCACCTTGCTCAATGATTCCTCCCTGAAGTTTTTTTCTGAACCCACCACAGGAAAATTGTCTTTTCTCTGCTTCCTGCAGCCCCCTCCACCATATTAGTTAACATTTAGAGTGGCATTAGCACTCTCCCTACTCTTAGATATATTTATGTCTTTACTCTTTTAATCAAGTTCATCCAAAGAAGTGATCATATCGTTCGAGTCCTAGAGTGACTTTCCTATTATGGGTGTTCATTAATTTTTAATGAATAAATTAAAACATCAGGCATACAATATATATGTATAAGGCTTGAGATGGAGGGAGGCAGATAGTAATGACAATCTGTCTCGTTACCTTATCCAAGTGAACTGGGTCTCCTATGGGCTGATGGGACCCCCCCCTCCACTACCTTCTCCATCCTCGCCCATGGCACACATATTCTTAAATTCAGAGTCACTCTGGTGATTATTTTTTAATAGTGGAACAGGGATGCAGCTGTATTATGACTTTGGAAGGGCCTGGAGAATAGACCTGGAATCCAAACCATGCACATTATACTTCGAAAGATATTTGAATTATATAATGAAGTTAGTATTTAGCAGTTTGCCATCCTTTTGTTTCCACTTTAATTCAATTGATATGTGATGTAGGGGGAAAACATATCCCAGTAGCAGCAGGTCTCCAGATAATCGATAATCATTTTTTTTTTTTTTTTGTCATGTCAGTGACATCAAACAAAGAAAAGATTGCTTTGTGGAAATTTAAGAATTTCACATTTTTGTCTTCCAGGAGACGGAGCTGTTAGATCTCAGCCTTGTCAAGGATGCCAGATGTGGGAAACATGCCAAAGCCCCAAAGGTAGGAAGCCAAGCTCTGCGCATGCGCCAGCTGCTAGCCGTGTCGCTGACAGTACTGCTTACTGGTATTTCTGTCATAGATGCTCTAACTCCCTGTGTGCCTTCTAGAAGCCGACCTACCCTAAACACTTTCATTTTTGTTAAAGGAAGGAAATTGTAAATACATATACAGAGTCCAGTGCAAAGTTTTGTTTCATGGCCTCTCATTTGAGCTTTGCTTGAGAAAAAAAAACATGTTAAAATCACCAGGTATCTTAAATTTGAATAGTTAAAATGTTCTACAGTTTTTGAAAAAATTGCTTTATCCACCTAAGCACCTTAGTTCATTCCATGTGTGAATCAAAGGCTGTCAGTTTGTGGCTAGGGAGGACCGCCATGCCTATGGATCAGTTGTGTGGAATGTTAGTTGTCTTTGATTAGAAAATCTTACCGATGAATAGTCAAAGCAGCGTTTGCAGTTTGTTTTTTGAAGATTATTTAAAAATATCAGCGAAAACATAGATATAAATGCTCAGACATACATTTTAACTTAATTATTTGGTGGTTATATTGGCAGGATGGGTTACTATCAAAGTGAGAAACTACTCTTTATTGTATTTAAACTTTAGTAACTTAAGTATTCACTTTCTAGCAGACAGAATGTTGGCAAATTGGGGAGATGCCATTCAGGCTCTCTGCTTCTTTTTATAATTAATAAAACTAGTGATTTTCTATTTGAGTATCTGCTAAAGTCAAAATAGTTTCTTTGACATCAAAAAGTGTCTGTTGCTTTGGAGTTGTAGAAAGAAAAATAATCACCTTGAATAATTATTCTTCAGATAGATAATGAGGCAGTAATTGCTGGTGAAATCTGTCATAAAGCAAAGACTCAAATACCGGTTTTATTGCTAAAAGGTTTAAGGTGATCTATATGATACTGTGAAAAAAATCAGTTTTTTTTCAAAAAGATTTCTATAACCATTTCATGTGAAAACACCCTTTTTATTTACATATCTCTCAGGAATATAGTGAAGTCTCAATAGTTTGATTTCAAACTTGTCATCTGAAGCTTATGATCATTAATGTGCTGATCGTTCAAAAACGGTTCACAGTTTAAGTATAAGAAAACTTTTCTTCTGCCATTTCAGCCAAGTTTTGTGTAAACCTGGTAGTTCCAAGAACTATATGGATAACATGGTTTTAAGTTAGTCTAGTCTATCAACACAAATTTATTGGCCTAATTTGAAATTTCATTGTCAATATTGGTTAAGGACAGATGCCTACACTGTATCAGACCCCCTTTGTAGGGGTGGTGGGTGGGGAGGAGAAGGGATCAAAGTCAGTTCCTCTGCCACATGGTGTATTTCTTTTCAAGCCTGAGACTGTCTCTTTTATTGCAGTACACAGCCTGCTTATCAATTAAATGTTTCATTTATGGATGTGGTTTAATAAATGTTTATTGAATCCTGATAAATGTATAGAACGAGGGTCTGTCTATGCTCAGACCATGATTGGATACTAAAATGCTTCTCTTTGAGGGCAGATGCTGACACCCAGAATACTCTGGCTTTTACTACTTTTCCCATTAGAGAATGCTTTCTTTATGATTGTCTATATTCTGGACTTTTTCCCCTTCCTGTTCTTTGTTGATGTGCAAGAAGGTCAATATACTTAAGCTTAATTTTCAAAGCCCGCTTCTTGTTGCCTATATTACCTGTGTGACCTTTCTAAGACTCAGACTTTTTCCCCATTGGCTAAATGGTGATGATGCTGATGGTAATGGTGGGGAGGATAATGAGTACCTCTGTGAGGATTAAATGAAATGGTTCATTAGCAAATTTTTAGCAGAGGCATGCTCAAATTTAACTGCTTATGGGATCACTATAGAACTTTTAAAAAATGCTAATGTCAATCCCTACTCCCAGAGATTCTGATATCATAGATTCTAATGGAGAAAACATGGTTTCAGGATTTTGAAAGGCAAGTTTACCTTTTGAGCCCAATTTGAGCACCACTGTCTTAACTTATCACTACTGCAAAAGCACTCACTAAATATTAACCACTATTGTTGGTATTATCACCATTACCTTTGTACTTGTTATTATTATTGAAAATTTCAAGTCAGATTGGCAGAAAATCAATTTTCATTTCACTTGCTTAATGTTGAAAAGGTTATGTTACACAGAGGGATTGGATGACGAATTTTGCTGAAAGGAGTTTTGTGTATTAACAGGCAAGAAAGAAATTGCTATTAATACTGGTTTAATAATCTTTAAGTTGCAAAAAAGCTGCAGCTCAGAGTGGAAAAACAAAAAGAAAATTCATAAAAATGATTGGAACGTATTGAAAATTTCAGTGAATGTGCCAACTTCTGTTGAAGTCTCATACAACTACTCAAAAATATCACTAAGGAGTAAGTGCCTCTTTCTCTCATCAACCTGGCTTCCAAGGGACTGGAAATGATCCCTTTTCCATGTTTAAGATTTCCATAATGGCCAGCAGTGTTCCATGGCAGAGGCCAAAAGAGACAAGCATACTCCAGAATATTCCAGAATGATTTTCTTCTCCCACCAAATAGGAGGAAGTCAGGAAGACCCTAAAATAGAAAAACTAAATAAGAGATGATCAAGTTGGCTAAAATGAAAACAACAGAGCTAAGTAGAAGATTAAAAAGTAAAGACACCAGTAAGAAGTGAGAAAAGCTTGAAAACATAGGGGAAGCAGAGTAACGTGAAGACAGATTGAGTGGACAGCTTTCTTCAGGGATTTCCAGACTATAGAGGGAGAAGAACACTTGTGAAGCAGATATTTTTCCAAATACCCTGGCACCCCACAAATATTTGCCTGTGCATTCCTTTTTTCTTTCATTGCATCTCATTACATAAAATTTCATGATCTGGTAGTAGATGATCGGTTTTCCCTACCCGCTGTGATTTGAAATGACATTATAGGGAATAGAAAAGCATTTATGTGTTGCCTTGTTAATGAATTTTAAATGTTGACTTCCAATACAATGCATTGGATTCCAGATCTGTGTTCCTGTGTATAGCTTTTGTTCAAGTTATCTGTTTTGAAATTACTTACTGGAGAGAAATTGGGAAATTTTTATCTAAATGCAGAAGCTAACACAAACAAATAAGTATCTTAACCTTTGAAATCTAAAATGTATTTATATTTCCTTTCTTGATCCTTCCCTCTCTCCATCTGTCCCTCCTTCTCTCCCTCTCAGGTTTATAAAGCACACGTTAAGAATGAGGTGCGGTGATTTATACTTCTCTATGCCATAAACACTCAATTCTCTGAATCTTCATTACAGAAGGAACTTTGCTTTGAAAAAAGTGTTTATCAGTGTGGTTTTTGATCTTTTAGTGGTTCCTGGCAAAGTGTCCCAATGTAGTAGCTCAATTGCAGTATTAATATAATGAAATAAATGTGACTATTGGTGGAATTCCAGCTAAAATGATGGAATTTCCTTGTAGATCTTTTTTTCCCCACTTTTGCACACTTCTAACTCTATTGAAGATGCCATTTTATGCTTGCGTTTCTTTTTTCCTTTTATACCATCGACATATTCTGCTAATAATCAAGATAGGCTATTTATTTAAGGGTTGTCAAATCTCAAATAGCTCATCATAGAATTCGGATGCCAATATATAAATCTCATAATGAGCTGTTATTTGGATGTTATACAACAGTGGTTTCAATGAATCATCCATGAGGCCTGGAGTTGAAATGAGTGCTTTATTATTGTCCCCCTTTGCTGATTATAAGCTATTTTCCCTGACTTTGTACAAAGCTGTGTGTGAAGCTGCAGACACAGAATTTGTAGTAGATATTTGAGGTTTGGAAAAGAAGAAACCCTTTAGAAAACAAAATAGTTTCTTTTTCACTCAATTGAGGAGATATACCTTTGGCCCTTATTCTTGGTTCCAACTGTTTCCTAATATACTTCACATGGTGCAATACTTTTTCTTGTAGTTGCTTTGTTTTGGGGTTTTTGGGTTTTTTGTTTTGTTTTTTTGGTCATTTTGTTTCCATAAATGGGTATCTATTTACATCATTACTAAATGGAGAAAAATAGTGCTAAAAATTTACAGAAAGATCTGTGCATGGGTAGTGGTTCTGACAGCTATTCACATTTATCTCCAGATGTAAATTATATGGCAGAGTTCCTTTTTTATGTTCATTAAATTCCATAGATGTCAGTGGTTTCCTTGGAAACAAAAACCTTTATATAACTAACTAGTCAGAGATTTGGTAGCAGAAATATCAGATGTTGAGGGGGCAAGGAATGGTTCCCTTGGTAGATCTTTGCATTTAAAACTCTGCCTCTTCTATCTGCACCTCACTATCATGGTCATTCAATAGTGAACAAGACAAGATTTTTAAAGTCACTACCATAAAGTCTAGAATGTCTTCTCTAGTGGTTAAAGGCTTTTTACTTTCATAAAAAACAAACACAGAGAGATTAAGTTTTTTTCCTAGGATATTGGTACAAATCACCAAATTTGAGAGGAGACTGGAATTTCTCTTATCTATAATTAAATGTGAGCATTTGAACCATGCTTTTGTTATGTAGTATATGTATATCTAGGTGTATAATACAGTGTGTGACTGGATAAAAATGTTGTGTTTTTTATAATAACAAGCATCTGTCTTAGTAATCTGTTGCCAAAGAGTTCAAAAGGACCTTGAAGGATTGTGGGGAGCAAATGGAGAAGTTACGGTTCTGCCAAGGGATAAAAACAGATGAAAGAATATTTACATTGCGGCCCAGGGTAGACTCCTTGTTGAAAACAGGATTAGTAACCTGAGTTCACTAAACCACAGGCCTTTTCAAATGATATTCATTTTATCACTGCTTTTATCTGATGTTGCTTCAACGTATATATCCAAGTAGTTCTAAAGGCAATGATACAAAATTGCATTTTGAAACTATTTCTCAGTTTTAATTCTTTCAGTGCAATAATACGCCATCTTGTGGATATATTTGATAATAGTTTTTTAAATTAATTCTAATGATGAACTTCTTTTAGCCAAGGTTTTCAAGCTTGAGTTCTAATATAAAGATACAAGAAGCACTTGGAAGCTATTAGAATGTCTGGTGTGGGACTTGGAAACTTTCTAAACTTTCTTTAAAGTTTCCCAGAGAACTTTGTATTCTGTCCAGTTTGGGAACTATTGCTGTAAGTAAAAAGAGTACCAGTTTAAGTGAATCATTTGTCTTTTGAAAACACCTGCTAGTGCCCTCAGTAGGTTATAATAAAGTACCATAGACTGGGTGGAGTAAACAACAGAAATTTCTCACAGTTCTGGATACTAGAGGTCTGAGATCAATGTGTTGCTTCTTCTGAAGCTACTGTCCTTGGCATATAGAATTATAGCTTTTTCCCTTTGTCTTCTCTTGATTCTCTCATTGTACCTATCTGCGACCTCATTTCCTCATCTTAAAACAATACTAGACATACTGGATTAGAATTCACCCTAATGAACTCATTTTTCCCTAATTACCTTTCTTAAATGTCTTATCCCCTAATATATTCACACCCTGAAAGGGGATTAGGACTTCAACATGACTATTGAGGAGGCACAATTCTGCCCAATGTATTTTCTCTCTCCATGCACAAGCATCATTTCCCAATTTATAAGTGAAGTTTATTTCCTTGATAAATAATATGGTTGTCAAAGTGAATAAAAATGTGTGGTTGGAATGCTTGAGCTCTATAAAGAAGTATCAAATTCTATTGCTCATTACATAATCCAACAAATGATTCCACAGCTCTCAAACTTAGTTTCTACAGTCAAATTGTTGAAATAATCGTGTTTATTTTATCTGGTTGCTATAAATGTTCAATGATAAAATGTACATTTAATGCAATTCTTGCTCCCTTCATATTTGTTTGATAGGTTTCATCTATCATCAGTGAGTTTTAGCCGAGTAAATAAAATGTATAATCAATGCTCATATAACCAGAAAAAGCAAATATATTACCCATTTACAATAGAATCCTATGTATAGCTATGGGTCATTTCACACTGAGAGATATGCACTTTTGTAATTCTGGTATTTATTCACACTTCTAAAATCTACTTTCATATATTAAGTGTAGAAAAATGAATTTGTAGCCTATTTATATTTGCAGTCAAAAACCAGCTCACAGAGACTCTCAGCGCAATCCAGACACTAAGACTTAGAGTTCTCTAGAAAACTGTCTGGATTTGCAGACAATTAAATAATTTTTCCCAATCAACAAAATAACTTTAGAGTAATTTATTTTCAAATAGGACAAGCTTGGTTCTTATTTGTTCTATGAAACACAATGCTTTGAAATGAAAGAACAAATGTTGAGTTCAGAGATACCCAGATTCTAATCCTATTATGCATAATAAGAGAGATTCCAGGGAGGCTTCATTTCTATGTAGAAATGGTGATACCTGCTGGACAATATTGTCTGGTGACCTGGATGGTGCTGGATGATAGTACAGCTTACAATGTTGGATACATTTTAGGAACTTACTCTCCACTGCTGCTTAAGTTCCACCTACCTTAGGTTCATTTTTGGCTTATTCTTTGAACTTAGTGATAGAAAATTGAGTATGTACATCACTTGAACTGAATGAGTTCTTGTTGAGATTAGGTTTGAAAATAGTTTGACATATGTTCCATCAGGGAAGATAACTGGAATGTAATTTGACACACGATCTAACAGGATAAAAAGTTTAAGGACGGAAGGTAATATTTCTGTATACCATGGAGTTATGCTGTGGAAATCAAATGATATCATATCTGAAATAACTTTACCAGTCATTGTGTGTGATATAGCAATATTGGTTTGTGAATCAGCTTGGTGGAGTGGGAAGAACTTAAATAATACATATTGGAAATTCATTTTTATAATCCTTAAATGGGAAATGGTTGAAAATTCCTAGGTTTCTTCTGTTTACCACAAAATCATGAATCCTTCTTTATAAACTCTGGGGTATGACATTTGACACACAGTAGGTATTTTTAGGAATAAAATAACATTTTCACTCTAGTATTTTCTCTTTCCTGAACACAGTTAACACACTTAGCACTTTTCAATGAATGTAAAATTCCAAGTACCTGAAGAAATTAGCACTCATCTATGTAAAAGGAGGCAATTGAAAGTCAAAATATCTAGTAAGATACATGCTACTTGACATCTTATTAATGACAGGAATATAGTTTTCTAATGCTGCTATAAAAATTCATACCCATGCTAATTTCTAGGAGTTAATATTACCTAAGTAAGTCAGCAGAATATTTGTTGGTGTTAATTGTGAAATAAGATTTGGATCTAGCAAGTGAGAAAATCTGCCTTTCTGTCATGTACACCAAGACATTTTCTTTTGCCTTTTGGTGCTTCATCATCAAGATGGTCCTTGACACTTTAACTTATGTCCACACAATACTGAATTTGGGTAGAACTAGTGGGGCTGGAAGTACTCAGTACTGGTGACAATCACCAGTAAGTTACATGTAGACAAGACCCTGCAATTGGTCATTTTATTTTCCCTTAGGACAAGAATGACTTTTAAAAACAACTCAGACATTCTCCAGGTGAATTCCTTGGCATACTAACAGATGCTGAGAGAAAAAAAAGTGTCTGATCTACAAAGTGTTAGGAGATTTGTTTGTTTGTTTGTTTGTTTGTTTTTTATTATAGGTCTACACAGGATCTTTAATGTTGGACCTGGATTGGGATCATTTTCCTTTTTCTTTTCTTTCTCTCTCTCTCTCTCTCTCTCTTTATACTGGGTCTCTGACAACTTGTCACATTTTACAGAATTAATGTTTTGTTTTGTTTTTCTGAATTCACCTATGAAGTTAGCACACTTCATATTAGGACGGAAACCACCAGTAAAGGTGAGATATATCTAATGAAAGATGTTACAAAACCAAGTTATGGGATGATCTAAAGCAAAAATCTTTTAAAAATAAAATATCCTTTGATAATATACAGATGAAATTTATCTTGTGTTATATCATTTTGTTAATTTTAATCTTTGTTAGCATTCACTTTTCCTCCTTCAAATTTAGACCTTTGCTCATAACAAAAATCCAACAGCTTGCCAATATATCATTCACTACACAAGAATTTCATATTTCCACTGTAGCTGGGATGTCATTTGGCTAAATTCACTCTAGCCTAATGCATGATGCACATGTTAGAGTGGGATTTTGGAAATCAGTTTCCTATGACCACTTTGCATCCCAAGTGTAATGCTGATATGCATGGATTCTTGGAAAGCACTGAAATCAATATAGAACTTAAACTGAGGTTAAATTAAAAGTGAATAGATATTACTTAAGATGCAATACATTTATTTTTCCCAGTAGAACTCTAAGGATGTTTATTTTAAAAAATCATTTACTTTCTTGAGGTAACTTTAATGTACAGCACTGTATATATTTTAGATAGATTTGCAAGTCACAAATGATTGTTGTCATATCCCTCCCACCACCAGAGCATTGATCATCCTCCACTATCTGCCATTTGTCATTTTTGAGACTAGGTCTCCCTGTTTTTACCCATGGAACCACAGGCTCAAGCTTCAACTCCAGCCTCAGCTTCCCAGGTAGTTGGAATTATAGGTGCATGCCACCACACCCAGCTATTTTCTTGGTACTAGGTTTTGCTACGTTGCCCCAGGCGGGACTCAAACCGTGATCCCGGTAACTGCCGCGACTTCCTAGGCTGCCCCTTATAGGCACCCGTCAACGTACCCGGAATAGGAGTAGTCATTTTTAAACGTGTTAGTTTCTTCCTGGTTCCTTTATAGTGTGTGTGTGTGTGTGTGTGTGTGTGTGTGTGTGTGTGTGTGTGTATGCAGAGAACTTTAATGATTCTCTGGTTCACGAGTTGACTTTAATCCCTTGAAATGAGGCTTTCACTCTGTAACCTCAGATTGAGCGGATGACAGTAGTTAAGACTCTGTGCCAGAGTTAAGTCATGTTTCATAATTGTGAATCTATGCATTGTTCTTAGAAATAATGATCATTAGTGCAAGTGCTTAACAGATTTGAAGTCAGGGTCATTATTTGACAAGTTGGATTCTTTTTGCAGTCGTGCACTCAACAGTTTTCTTTAAATATTCACATTTGCCATCTATCTTCATGGGATCTTCTCCCTCTATGGCAGAAAACTCACTTTGAGTTATTCCTTAAAAAATGTAAAAATAGTTTCCTTCATATTCATTTCAGTATTACTAAGATAATGTTGAAATTTTTATATTAAACTTTTCCTTACTAAGGGATTTCATGATTTGTAATATCTGGTTAAAAATCTGCTTAAAGCATTACCAAACATGATATTTCTCTTTATGAACGTTAATTAGAAATTAATTTTCACTATCTTTTGTTGAAATTAAATAAGTCATTTTATAGCTGTATATGAATTACATTTGCTTTTATGCTTGCAGTGCCTTAGTGTGAACTTGATGAGAGTTTTAAAAAGAATTTCATGCTTAGAACATGTAGAAATGATTAAGATTTAATGTTGGTTATTATTTGTTGTAGATAAACCTCCATTATCTAAAATAAGAATGAGACATACTTTTTTAAGGGACTCTGAAATCATGTTTTTGAATTAATGACTATGTAGTGACTTTGAAGATCAAATGTTATTTAGAAGGCATTATCGACATATTTTACTTACAAATATGAATCCCAGATAAAAACCTAAATAAAATTAAGGCTTCTGACTACTTCTGTTCTATATGCCTAAGAATGTAGAATTGCCATATGACAATAAAATGCTTTACTTATACATTTTAAGGTCAGTAGATAAATGCATAATATTATCAATGCACAATATTGAAAAAAATAGCTCTTAGAATATCTAAAATATTCTACTAACCATGTGAGCTACTGGTCAATAGGATTTTTGGAAAGTATGTTAAAGAATAAATTGTGTAAGTAATAGCAAACTTGACTTGATACTTAATTTTATGGCTAGCTGCTCAAAATTTCATGGTTCCACTTGGTAATTCTTAAGTCAAATACTTTATTTGGAGGATACTGTGAAGTACTGTGGAAAGATGATGATTGTCCTTACTTTTCCATCTTTGAAAAACAATGAAATTTTTAGAGTACAAAATACTGAACTCTTTAAATGAATAGATTTTTAGAACTGTTCCAAGTAACTAAAAGTTGTTCAAGCTTCTTTTAATCACATCCTTAAGTGTTCTGAGTTTAATATACCAATATTCAAATCCAATTCAAGGTTGTGAATTGAAAAACTATGAAGTTGCAAAAGAAAAATTATATATTGAGCTGAACTGTGCTTTGCTTTTGTAAGTTGAGCTAGTTTCTCTGGCAACAAGATGTTGTACTATAAATCATGTATCTAAAATATAATTACAGAGACAGAAGAGCAGGAAATTCAGTAGCATCATTTGACGGTGTTGATGGCATCTTTGATGCAATTAATAAGGTGTGGCATTTATAACTCAAGGGCAAAAATTCAGGCTGTGATAAATCAGAGCTGTTTCAAAATTTTTCTTTTAATCCTAGCAAAACATATTGCTTTAATAGCATTAGTTGCATGTGGCAAATATTTCTTGCATTGTTAGTTCTAGCACCATGTTGGAACAGTAGAATTATACATTGTCTAAATACATTCTTTTGGCTGTATAAGAGAAAACTAATTATTTTAGGGGCTAGGTTTGAATTATTGCCTCAATAAAGTCTCAGTTTCCAAAAATAGCACAAAGACAATCTAAGAACAAGATGGGAAAAGTGATAGGATGGGAAGCTGTCTTTAATTTTAGCTACATCTAAAGCTACTACAAAAGAGTTTCCTAAAAATAAGTAAATAAGTAAGTAAATAAATAAATAAATAAATTACACTAGTACTTGAAAAACACCAAGCAAACCAAAGAAAAATCCAGTTGTGTTATCTACCAAAAGCTTAAACTGTGTTCATTATGTGTTTACAAGCATGGCATATTAAAGTTTATTCATTTAATGACATCTTTGCATGACCATATTGTCAAACATTTTCCTACTTATCAGATTTTTGGACAGAATGATAATTGGTTGAATTGAAGCTTTTAGACTTCATTATTTACTGTTAAATGGTAATGCAATTTCTACTTTATTGTTTTGGTTATCACTAACTCTGAAACAAATATTTGTTTTCATTTTTCTGTTATTTCCTTAAATAATGGTACTAGCAATACAATTATCTTTCCAATTTAATCTGATTCAACCCATTATGATAGAGTTCTTCATAATTTTTATTCCTTCCACCTCTGATTTTTCTCATAGTGCTAATTCTGTTCCTTACAGCATTAAGATACTTATTTCCTTTTTATCATCTACCCCCAGATAATTACAGAATAAAAAACCAGTGCCATGAATAAAAAATCTAGTATGGAAAATTCAACTTTTTATCTTTTATAACATTTCTAAGAATATAGTTTCTGAATTTTTAATATAATTTTGTGATGTTATATTGCTAATTTGCTACACAGATTTATTTATTGTAGTTGTAGTCAATTTCATATAATTTCAATAACCATATTTTATTAATTTTTCTTTGAAAATATAAAATATCTGAGTGGCTCAAAATTCAATATTCAAAATCATCTATAAGAATACTATAAGAAGGCTCATTTCTGTCTCTATCCCTGTCACCCTGTTTTGACTCATTTTCTTTTTCTTCCTCCATGTTTCTTTTGCAAAACTAAGAAAACCACACTTATGGTTACTATGTCTTATAAGTTTTACTTTTAGAAATTACTGAATTGTTCATTGTATAATCTGAGCATATTTTATGTAAAAATAACTCCTGGTAATTATTCATGTTGATAGACCCTTTCAATAACTGTAAAACATGTGGGAACAGATCAACACTGTATCTGCCCTATGCTTTTTAAAATATACCAATTTTGTGGCATAGAAATCTGAATAATGTCAGAAGTTTTCTTGCATTCTACATTGCTTGTGGTAGCATGAGGAAATACTGTAACTGCTTTAAGTAGGGGTGAAGCTGTCATATATTCTGAGTGAATTTTTATGTAAGGTGAGAACCATCAGTTTTACTTTCTGATTGTTAGAAAATTGTTCCAAATTGAGTTAAGTTTTCTTTTAAATGATTGTCAAGTAGGGAAACTGTCTGCAACCTGATTCTACTCCTCTTCATGCCAGAATTTTTCTTGACAGTGTCTTCAGGAACATAACTACCACTGCTATTTATGACCTTTGAGACAAAATAAATATAAATAAATAAATTCCAATGATATTAACCACTTGAGTGGCAGTGGAATTTATTTTGTTTAAAGTATTTAAATTGCTTTTTATTTTTTGAAAAAAGTAATAGATGCATCTACTGAAAAATAAATTTGAATAATATCATGTATTAAAGAATATATCCTCTCACCCCCATGTTTCTTGATCCCTTCCCAGAGGCAATAATTCATAGTCCTTTCCTTGTTTTATTTCCCTTTCATTTTTCTCTGTTATTTGCAAGCACTAGCCAATTTTAACTACACAAAAGATGGCGTACATGTTATTTAAACTTAACAATGTCTCATATTTTAAGCCCTATTAGTACACATATCTCTACGCCACTCTTTTTGTAGAAACCACAGAGAATCTTACTTTATAAGTGCACTGAAATTTCTGTTTTCAGTTGCTGCTTAACATTATTTTGTTTTCTTTGTTGTTGTACCAAGCAGTGCTTCAATTTATATTTGTTAAATGTCTTTGGGCATAATATAGATAGATTTGAACTTCCTACTACTGAAATTCTCATATCCAGTGCATACAAATGTAATTTATATTAGGAAATGTAGCAGCCTCCTCTACAGAGATCGTATCAATTTGCACTTTCTTCATGTAGCATTCAGAATTATCTGTTTGTTCACACTCTTACAACGTAGTGTTTCATTGATCGTTTTAATTTCTGTAAATGTGACATGAAAATATCATAGCTTTTTATTATTTAAATTTGGATTTTTTCACTTATTAGTGGAAAGGAAAATTGCTGCTGTGTAGCGTATTTGTTTCTCATCATATCCTTTGCCCATTTTCCAATAATTTGTTGCCATTTTCTTTTTGCTTTATAAAATATTTTGATGTATTGAGAGCTACCTGCCAAGTGTTATTTCCAGCCTTTTGAATCACTTTGCCCTTGTCAATTTTTCCCCAAAAAATATTTTTCCAGGGGTCTTTTGAATCAAGTGCATTAACCCTCTCTTTAAGTTTTTGATGTAATGAGTTTTTTAGAGGATCTATCCATTCTAAAATGGTAAAGATCATTTTTTAAATTTCTCCCAGCATTTTTTTATGGCTGCATTTTTGAGATATCGAGAAGTTATTTTATAGTTGTGACAAAGATCTCTTTATTAAATAAGATGCGCTAAGATAATTCATAATAACAAGCAGTCTCCCAATGTCACTAGAATGACTTAGAATTTATCATTTTTCACTCACTCAGTCTGTTGAAGGACTAAGAAATATTCCAATCTAACCTCAGCAACCTAAGCTGGTTCTGTCTTGGTCTCTGCCAACTCAGCAAGAGGCCTTTGATTTGCAGCAACAGGAGAAGAGAGGCATTTGGAGATTCTAGAGGACTTTTCAGTGCATTAACCCAGAAGGGACACACTCTTTTTGTTCACATCTCTTTGCTTATATGTAATCACACAGCTCAGTTCAATTGTAATGGACCTGGGAAATAAAGTCTCCAGTATCCTCAGGGAAAAAAGGAACAATAAGCTTTAGAGGAATGATAATATCTACCACAGTATCAATCTGCTTAACTCTAGGTGGCAACCCAGTTGTCTAACATTAATTATGGAATAATCTATTTTTTTCTTACTGATTTGATATATTGCCTTGATTTTGTGTTAAAATCTTTATATATGTCCATTCTTCTCTCTGTTATTATTAACCTTTTTTATATTTATTTAACATTAGTAATGAGGATTTTTAACTTTTAATAGTATTATAACACTTATTATTTCATGGATAAAGTTCTATTTTGTTATAATTTACTTATGTTGTTTTTATTTTCTTATGAATTTTAAAACAAACATATTATTATCCTAAAAACCTGTTGATTCTTTGCTAGTATCAATTTAAATGTTTAGATCAGTGAAGTAACTGTTCATTAACTTTATTGAACTGACTATGTCTACTCATATATATATATATGTCATATATAGATGTGTATATAATATATATATTCCTTCTAGATTTTTTAAAGTTTTATCACTCAGATCTTACTCACTTAAAATTGAATTTTCCCTGTATCATCATTAGCTACTCTTCTGAGTAAAACCTTATTTATATTTCTAATTGCCTAATATTAAATGAATTAAAATTTAATTTTTGGTATAGTACTACATATCTAGGAACTTCATTGACGCTATAATATTTTCACTAAATCTCTTTATATTTTTAAGTTGATTTTGTATTCTCACAGGTATAGAATCATGTACTATGTAGAAATGACAGTGTTGTCTCTCATCTCTAATTTTTATATCTACTTTTTCTTTATTTTTTAACTCAACTTTATGTATTTTGGTGACTTGGGAAATCCTCATCCCTTCGTTAGGCAAAAATTAATCAATAGTGAATGTGATGTCATTTTATGAGATTGTAAATGCTTTGTGAATTAGATCTATTTCATTCAATGAAAACATTGACCATTCCCCATATGAAAGCCCCTATGTTTCGTCCTAAGTGATGTTAAAAGAGAAATAAAAGTCCTTGCTGTCCTGATTATTAACACTTAAAATAGAAAGTATGCAAATGACCATAACACAAAGTCACATGTGGTAAATCACACAAATGGGATGCAAAGAAAGTGTTTTGACATAATGAGAGTGTAATTTTGCACAGTGAGTTGGAGCTAGCATGCAGGAATCGGGGGAGATGGGCACAGCTCACAGTGAAGGCGGCATTGAAATGGGATTTTGATAGATGTTAGAAACAAGACAAGAAGTGCATTCACAGAAGGAATCCCTGACACAAGGGCCAGTGTGGTACATTCTTAAAGATTGATTTTATACAGTACTTACATTAAGTATATTCATAGACATCAGTAATAACATTCAAGATGACATATATGTATGTGCAGTGAAACTTGAGTTTCACTTGAAACTCATCTTATGTTAAAATTCCAGCGTTCCTTTCTATTGGAATTATGCATCATTTTTTTCCCAATAGTAACTGAGAACCTTGTGTTATCTATAATTTCCTTTATGTTCAGAATCTATCCCAGACTTTGAGTTAAGTCAACTTGCTTTGCCACCAACAGTACAAAAAGTTTCTCTCACTTATTTCCACCCTCTCTCCCCCATTTGGCGACACTTGTTACCTCTTGTCTTTTTGACACTAGGTGTGAGGTGACATCTCATGGAGTTTTGATCTGCATGATTAAAAATGTTTTATTAAACGTGGTATTAAACATGTTTTCAGATTCCTTACAGTAATTTGAGAAAATATGTATTTGCTCATTTTTTGTTGGTTTGTTGTTGTTTCCTGTTGTTATATCAGCTTTCAAAAATACATATTTTAATAATTCCTTTATATATATATTTATTTCACATTTTTGTATTCTCCAGGGTTCACCCACCACATCCCCTCCCTGACCACTCCCACTTATCCTCCTACCCCCCAGTTGTGTGTTTAAATTTTTTTGTTAACTTATTTTGACTTTTCCTCCTGGCCTTTTGTTTGTTTTTCCTATATCCATATATTAGTGAAACCATTTGGTTTATGTCTTTAAATATATATTTTAGATATTAAATAAATGACTTGTAGATATTTTTCCCAATCTTCAATCATTTTCATTTTGTTGAAAATTTCCTATGCCATGCAGAAGTATTTTATTTGATCTAGTCCCACTTGTTTATTTTTAAATGATTTATTTCTAAACTGAAGTCATCTATTTTTTCTTGTGATAAATTAAAATTCCTTGTCACTTATTTCATTCTTCTTTTAATAACTTTTCAGGATAAGAACATGTGTATTATATGAATAAGATCATATGAGTCATACTATTCAAAATGCATATTGCATTGTGAAAGAAAAGCTGAAGTATTTCCCTGACCATTACATCATTTTTACTAATGAGGGACAAGGATCATTTTGAGGTTTGAAGGTATTCAGTTCTATATTTTAGTAATAACAATATGATTCAGTGGTTCAGGGAAGAATTTTGTGATTTGTAGCTTCTAAATATGGAATTATAAAGATCATTTTAATTACCCTTCCACAGAAATAGTATTTACCATTGGTATATTTTTAAAAGCAAATCTTAGTTCCTCACTAGATATAGTTAGTATTGAATTTATGAAACATACTAAGAATATTTTAGAAGTATAATTGTAACATTAAAAATGCCAGAATTCTTGCTGAGTATGATGAATTTGAAAACTAAATAATATACTAAACAGCAGTCTTTGAAGTTGCAAGTTTCCAATTAACACAGAGAGCAGTATTTCCCTTCAACTTACAATTCCTATCCACTAGCCAAGTTTCTTCTGTTTTCAGCAATCCTCTACTTGCTTCCAGTAAATGTTCAGATGGTTATTCTTTCATGTTTAGTCCTTAGCAAATTCATACTCAATAGAAATCTCAAGTTCTAACTAGCCCTGTTCCCCAGTTCAGTGTCATAGATCAGTCATCTATGGAATCTGTAGATCAACTCTATGCTTTTGGTTTAGTTAGGTACATTTATGTGTTTGAAGTCAGCTGTGAGTTGACGTGGCTGCCTTTAAACCTCTATGTGTATCATACCTGCTGCTCCCTTATAGTTGGTCCAGCCTAGGTATGAGATTATGGAGCAGGATTGCAAGAACAGACAAAATATATGTTGCAAGAACAGAAAAATGATAGCATAAAATCTTTGAGGCATGAACTCCAACAGGTGTCTATCAATTATGCCATATTCTCTACTCCAGGAATAGGCTCAAGTTCAGCTGAGATTTAAGAATGGGAAGCAGGCTACCTCTTGATAGAAGGAATTGCAAAATGATGTGGATACAGGAATGTTGGAGAATTTTGGCCACTTTGACAATTAGTCAATCTACACTTTCCTTTCACTTGCTTCACTAAATCCAAAACAGGTATAATCTGAACAATCTAGTAGCCAAAACTTTCTTTGTTGAGGATGATATATTTCAGTTGGCTCTTCCCACCTTGCAGGGCCAATTGTTAAGCATACCTATTAAAAAAAAAAAAACTTCAAAGTAAACATACTATATAAAATAAAGATGATATTAAAGCCCACCACTTCCTGTTTATTTTTATTATTATTTGCTTTTCTCAAATTATTAATTATAACTTGTATATCTGAATGTTAGAGATGCAGTCTGATGACTTGGGCATATTCCTGTCCAAATCAGTGCTCAGTAACAGAATATTGGTAAATTAAACCATATTTAAAATTGACCAGGAAAGTATTACACTATTGAAAATAGTAAACAATACTTATAAGGACTCTCTTTTCTTTCTTTCTTATTTTTTTTTTCAAAAGATACTTGTTAACATTTGCTAACACATCACTGCCTATAATTGTGATGGAGGATTTGAAGGCTCAAGTCAGGTCACTGCTGCACTTTGTGGCATGAATTATAGATTCTCCTTATTTATTCTTATCTGTTCTATTGATTTGGTCTAAAAAGGGAAAAGATGTGCATGGAATTTAATTGCAGAAACTAAATCACCAAAGTTTTTGATCAATGAGGACCAAGATGGTAAGAATTTCTTTTCTCTTTCTTTAATAACCTCAAGTACTTATAAATAGAAGTCTAAATTCATCAACTTAAGAGTGTCAATGTACAAGTCAATCTTAAGTAAATATAGGAGGGATTTATTTTAAGGCAGCTAATATATAAATGATAGTCACTGTCATAAAATAGAGTGCACACACTTAGGAGAAAATTACTTATATTAAGTGCTTTAACATGGTATGTTCAGGATGTTATATGTATCAAGAAATAACAAAAGGCAAGTGAGGCACACCATTTTATCTCCTTGTTAATGGGACCAGGGTTTATTTATTTTCTGAGTCATATGGGTTGACGTTTGACTTCCATTATTCCAATACAGGAAAAGGTCATTCCATCTACCCAGGAATCTGTCCCTGTCAGACAGAGAGAACCTTTGCAGAAAGGAAACTCACTGAAGAAGCACTTGAAAATTGATAGAATACAAACAGCAAGACTGCCTGAATTCAGTTGTATGAACTTCACAATGAATGCTGCACAAAAAAAACCCCAGAAAACTAGAAATATAGTGTTTGCTTTGGAGAGGTTGGCTTGACTGGGTTGTCCTTTACTAATTTTATAAATCCACTTCTAGGTATGTTTTGATGAATTGTTGAAATATGACATTGCATGGAGGGTACTTAGGACAAGGCATGTGATGTTTCAAAGTGGAAAACATTAGATTGGTAGCCAAGAAAAAAAAGTCAGGATGTTATTTCTCATCATTTATATCTTTCAGAAAATTGTATTTTTTAAAAACTTTCAATTCCAGTCTCCTGACATTTAATTGTTTTATAGACTTAATGGGTGAAAGCTACAGTGAATCATGATGCTAGAATGAGGCATCAGCATGACACATATTTAGTTTAATGCATATGAATTAATAGAGAAATAGTTATGAATATGTGTATATACATATATTAGCATATACAGATATGTATTCTCAAATTCTGTTCACTAAAGGGACCTAGAGGCAACAGAACTAATAAGCACACCCAGTGTCTAGATCTTACTTTTTAGTATCATTCTTTAATTGGGTGAGCTAGTTGGATTTGGGAAAATGGCTGACTGTAGAATTGTGATAGAAAGTTCAGTATGAACCATCTTGTAGTTCCAGAAGAGAAACAAGTACTCAAAAATAAATAAATAAATAAAGCCTACATTGATGAGAATTTATCAAAGGGACAGAAGGGCTAACAAGAACTTCCAGTGTCCATATTGGAACCATTTCAACAACAAAATAAATAATGCAATATTGGGTTGTAACCCAGAGTATAAAGTAAATATACATAAATTTGTGCTTATATAATACAACTATTGGATTCATTTAAAAAGTGGAACAGAACTGAGAAACCTCCAGTATAGCAGAGCCCAAATAATTTAATGTAGCCAAACTTCCTTAGGTGGAACTCAACTCTGTTAAGTAGGAGCTTGACATAGTGACTGTCTTCCAAAGAGAACAGCATAACAAAGGGAAGAAAGAGTAGCTTTAAAGTAGAGAAACTGGACAGATACACCCTCAGCAAGACTGAGGTTAACAACTCAATGTTAAGTCATGTTGGTAATATGAAAACTTTATATAATGTCATGAAAAGAAAAAAAAATAGAAAGACCTCACACAAACTGAAATTAAGGAATATTTTTCAAATTACCTAAAAAGGTCTCCTCAAAACTGTTAAGGTCAACAAAACCAAGCAAAGTGTAATGAAACACTGACAGTATGGAATGCTTTAAGTCAGAATACTGAGAAAATGTATTGTTGGTACCCTAAATGGGACCTTGAAACAGAAAGAGGGCATTAAATTAAAACTAAGGAAATATGTGAAAAGTATAGTCCTTGGTTAAAAATAATGTGTAATTAGTTGTAGCAATTCTGTAGTTGATACATTCTGTAAATGTATCCTATATGAGACATTAGCAACAGGGGAAACTGTATGTGGGGTAGAGGGGTTTTTTCCTTATATTTTTTGCAACATTTCTGTAAGTCTACAGAAAATCTAAAGACTTGTGTAAATATTCTAAATTGGAAGTTTACTTTAAAATTTTTCAGTGACATAAATATTAGACTTCCCTTAGCAAATTTTCTTACATTTTAAAGAAAATACTTGTCTATAATATGATGTTTGATTTTGAGACAAGGGCTTTTGTATAAAGCTGTAGCCAATAGATTGCAACACATGCTTAGTACAGTAAATTTTAATTTAGGAAAACTTTACAGATCAAACATATTACCATTTTAATCTAAGTAACTGAAACATCACTGTAAAAAACACAGGGTCTGGTTCTCTGTGCCACTAAGCAGCTGTGGTAGCTGAGACATATTATCTCACACACCTCAGTGAGTTTGCCTATGCAATCCAAACACATATCACTACCCATCAGGTCACTAGAAAGCTATTTCTATCTAGATATAGTAATACTAACTACTTTTTGGTTGCTAACTAACCAGGTAGTTTCATTACTAATATTAATCCTTTGTGTTCTATTTCAATAAACAGTGTAGATCCCAAAGTGGAATGATATTCTAGCAAATAAATCCAGTTTCAATATCTTACAATGTTAAGCCATGAAATTCAAAAATTTCAAAAACAACTAGCTTTTTCTTGTGATACAGATGAGGAACAATCACATCCATGTACACACATCATATGGTTTAGCTGAATTATCCAAGATGCAAGAACCCAGTGGATATAAAGTCAGAGTGTATCACATTATCTAAAACTGTATCATTCATTATGGTGACCACTAGCCATATTTGAAATGTGAATTTTCCAGGTAGGTGGAAGTGTACAATACACACTGAATTTTCAAAGTTAAGCTCACAAAATGAATGTAAGGTGTTTTATTGATGCCTTTTGATAGATTTCATTTTCTGATGTATTAAATTAAAATAATGAAAATTATATTATCTTTCCATTAACCTTTTTTAATACATTTACCAGAAAATGCAAACGAGTACAGATGACTCACATTATAGTTCTGATGACCAGTGAAAATATTTAGAGATATTGTCTCTAAGATGCACAATCTAGATTCTGTCATTTCATTATGGTAACCAGCTTACTAAAGAGTTTTTCTTTATTCCTCTCTCAAAAATTAAAGATTCCTACTGTTTGTTCTTTTTAAGTCTTGTTCCACAGATTGTTTGCAACACATACATATTCAGACATCTATTTTCCATTTCTGTGGCTAAACTATCTGAACTTATACTGAAGATACTTTTAACAAAAGTCCATGTATAATTGTTTCCTGACAGAGCATTTCCCTTCATGATCTTGTGAAGCAAAAAAAGACAATTTTCTCTTTAAAAAATATGATAAATATAAGAACAATGTGGACCTGCTTATTCGAATTACTGCATACTCGTGAATCCATTACAAGTCATTTTAGTTAGTTATTACTGTAATTATCTGTATAATGAAGCCCCTCAAACAGTAATTTACAAGCCTTGAATCGGTTTTTTCATCTGGTGATGTTTGGTCATTGTTTAATACTGGTTGGATTTGGCTGCAGATTTCAAATGGCTTCAGATTTTTTCTTCTGGTCTACATTGTACTTAAATGAGCATCTACTTGAGATTGTTCTCCCCTTGACAGCAATAGGAAATCAAATAATGAGCAAAATCCTCACTTTCTCTTGAATTTTAAGTTAACTTTGGATTGTTCCTAGTCACATCATTTTCTGTTGGAAAAAACAATCTTAAGGCCCAACTCAAAGTCAGTGGGGCAGGGGTATAGACTATTTCTTAGACCCTGCTGTGGTCTTCCATAATAAGGGGGTAAAGAGTTGAAAATACCAATCCCATCTACCATATAAGAAACACATTTTTCTTCTCTGACTTTCATTTCAATAGCATGTCTACAATAGTTCCCTAATACATGATCACATTCTGTACTAAGAGAAGCAGAAAGTTGGAGAGCAGTCAATAGCCAGGCCTTGCTTTATAGGATTTTACCGTCTAATAGAGAAGAGAGATTCCAGCGTGAAGATTCATGATGCACTACAAATGACAGGTGGGTTGAGCAACTGCCACATCATTATAAAGATTAGAGCTGTTGTTTGTATTTGTCTGTCTAGTCACCCATTAGCTGTTCAGTTTCACATTTATTTTGAGAATTGGAATACATGTCTATTTATATGTACTTTACAAAGAAAAACATGCAATACTAACACATGATAGTGTGTTAGTAGTGGCTATATCTGAGTTTTGGTATGATGGATTTTTTCTTTCTCTGATTTTATAAGATTTCTATAATCTACTGTAACTAAGAAAATAAAGCATAATTTACCCAGTATATTTGAACATTTGTGTTCTCTAACATTTGTGCTTGCTAAAAATTTCGACTGCATTCTGTAGAAAATCATGCAAACATTAAAGTACTTTATTTTCATATAGTATGAGTTTTCTAGAAAGTGTTTTGTTGTTAATGCATATATATGAATTTGATTTCTCATGGTTGATATAGATTTTATTTAAATATTATAACTAAGTTCTGCAGTCAATAAAATCATTTATCTCATTCCCTTTTTAGTGTTAACTTTGCATTGTGACATTATATTTCAGGTGTGTGTCATCAAGCATCACATGTATGTACACAACCTTCCCCTCTTCCCCACCTTACCCAAAAGTAGTTTAAAATTCCATGAGAGGTCATGGACAGATAGGGTGTACTGCTACAAGAAGTTCTCATTAGATGAAGAATCTTTCAGGTTTATTCTAACTGTTAAAACTTGGACCTAACATGGGCACTAGATCAGTAAATGCTCTGGATTCTTCTTCAGGTTGTCAGTGCAAATAATTGAAGACATTTTAAAATATGATGGGCTGTCTCTACTAGTACTTTTGAGGTAATATGCAGAACATTTTTCAAATATTTGAAATAGTCTAGTAGTCTGCTCAGTTTATTAAGAGTTGAGCCGATCACCAATTTTTGCTTCGCAGAGACCCCTTCAAGGTACTCTGCTGAATATAAAGAGTAAATATCAGAAAGCGGCCATTACCTCGATTTGACTAGGACAGTAAAGGACACCCACCAGCAGTCCAAAGATAGAGCCTTCTCTATTTGCAAAATTATTAACATATTTTAAGTCTTATTTATGCAGTATTTCCTTTTTCAAATTAAATTAACAATCTCAAGAACTTGAATGATTGAAATGTTGCTATCTCTGTTGCCTTGCATAGAAGTATAATTGCAGTGTGCTCTGTCATCAATTGTAGTTTTCAAAATTGATTTACATCTAAATATAATCAAGCAACTTATGGTGCACTTAAACTTGGTGTGTCTTTATTTTCCAGAGAGATTGTTATCAAAAAGTCAATCCTGATTTCCTCAGACCCTTTAGCAGGTTAACCAGGAAGGAGATCAGCATTTGCTGAAGTATTTTCAGCTATTAGAAAGACAAACAACCAAGTGTACCAAAACAAAGTATCATTTTCATGAAACGGTAAATTGGTAAAAGTGCTATCAGGACAAAAAAAAGTCAGAAACCTGTTTTTATAAGTAGTACCCAGGTACTAAATTTTAATGCTAAGAGATGAGATCTACATATTTTTTGTTTTTTTAAAATTGAGAAAGATTATTACTATAATTGGTATCTTAAGACATTCATACTGTATCAGATTTAGTATATTTTCCCCAAACTACTTATGTGACTGAGTATTTATTACTTATCAAATCTGTAGAACTCAGACTAGAAACAAGCAAATTTTTGGAGGCTAAATTTTCTTGAGAAGCATAGATTTCAATTAACTCTTTCAGAAGAAATGTATCCGTATGATACTTCAGAACCTACCAATTCAGAATCCTTATGAAAATAGAAGAAAGGGGAAAAAATTCACGAACATAATGTGGGGTATTAGAGGGAAGTGGGGCAAGGGGAAAATCAAAAGGAAAGATGAAGAGACAAATCATAGTGAGTTATCAGAAACATTTCCCCTACTTTTTAAAAGCAGTTCTCTCTAGTGAAACTTTTTGTACTAATGGAAAGGCTCTGTCTCAGAACTATCCAATATGGTAGCCACTAGAAATGTGTGGCCTTTGGGTGAATGAACAACTAATGGATTAAGGAAATTAGATTTCTAATTTTATTGATTCAACTTAAATTACTTTGTAGCTAGTGGCTGCCATGTAGGACAGAAGAGAGTCACAGCTTCCACTCAAAGTGTGGGTCTCTCTGCTGTGGCATCAGCATCATCTGGGAGCGTACTAGACATGCAGAATCTTGGCTCCTAACAATACTGAGTGTGCATTTTAACAACCTCTCTGGGCAAGTGGTATGGAAGTTTGGGAGATATTGCCCTAGAGGAATTTTGAGTTGTTAATTAATCACCCATTCAGAAAAACTGGGAATTCTCTATTTTTGTCATGGGCTAATGAAGAGTAGCAACATACTCATTTTATCCACAGAAGACCATTTGATGTAGTAGGAGTGCATTGTAATAGTGCTTGAATAGCTCACTTTGAATCTTTTTTTAAATGTGAACAAATGTCCCCCTATTGATTGATTTGCTGATTCATTCATTCATTAAAGAGAGTCCTTACATGACAGGAGGTGTAGTGAGCATCTCTAGAGAAACTTGAGTGTGTGATTCATTTCTCTACAGGGAAAAGAAGGGAAGGGAGTAAACCAATTACTGGGTTCAGTCTTGGAATAGGGATTTAAAAATTATCATTAAATTTCAAAAAAAATAAGGAACCATGTATCACATGATTTATGATTGGAGAATGGTGTTGATCAAATGTCTTTATTTAGATTTCCCCCAAATTTGACTCTGAAACAAGAACTTGAGTATAAGAAGTCTATGTGACTGTGATCCCAAAACCACAGTAAGTATAGTAGAGGTAATGAAGCAGGGAAGAGATGAGGTCACTAAAAGATTTATTACTGAGTGTGTAATAGATAAGAACTGAGGTTCAGTCCTTCTCAATGAATGCTTGAAAAACTTTGGGTGTTTGATGGATAAGGATGTCGACCTGTGCTATGCTATCCACCTCAGCTGCAGAGGTTCTCTTAGGTGATAGATGTGGTGAAGGCCAACAGTGTGTCTTCAACAAAAGTTGTTGATGTCATAGGAAACTACCCTTAATGTGGGAAAATATTTGCATTCAGTAAATTTCTTGTCACATAGTACAGTGGACTTTGTAATCAGAGAGATATTCCCTGCTCTTATGTCAGTATTTTCTGCATCTTCCTTCATATATAACTGAAACTGGCCCTTTTCTGTTCTAATAAAAATCACCTGTAGACTAATGTAAAAAAATAAAGTAATTTGTTTGAAATGCCATATGTCTCATGTGTGGTTAGCTGCTTCTAAGTTCAAGATATTATGACTATCTAAGTGATATTTTCAGACTCAAGAGAATCAGAATCAGGGATGGCAAAGGAGATTTTCTGAGTTTCATATGCATTTATTTATACTCAACTTGTAAAGTGATTTTCAAAGCCACTTACATAGGTACATAATGCAATGTATTCTGGGTGGAGAGGAAATGAGGTTAAGTATTTAAAGGAAAACTCTTCCAGATATAAAAGTATTGTATAGAATTAGATTTAGCAGTCCTACTTCGAACAAAATTCTAAAAGCTTTATTAGAACATCTAAAACACATGGTCACACCAACTGTGGAGGATGCAATATCTGTTCACTAACTATAAATACACTAGTGTTCATTTGGAAATAAGATATATCCCCAAGAACCAGTAAAATATATTTGTGAGGGAGTATATGCTATATGTAGGTAAATGAATAGTCCTCAAAGGATATTCTGTATACATTCTGCAGAGTGTTAGTGTGAAAGAACATGGAGACTCAATGCTTCTAATTCATCATGACCAATAAAGGCTCTCTTAGAGATGGAAACTCTAAAATAAATTTTGAAGACTTAGACATTTCCAGGGAAATTGTGCAAATGGAGCTGGGCATGATAGTGTTAGGTTTAGGGACCAATTGTGGATAGGCTGCCTAAAGAATATTATCTGGTAGATAAGATAAATCTGAAATCACTCTGGAGGAGTCTGAGAGCCAAGCTTCAGACTACTGGCATAATCCTTGGTATCTTTTCTATCACTGAACACTAGGTGGTTATAAAGCAAGAAAGAATACTTTTGTGTGTATGTGTCTAATATGTATGTATATGCAGAGCAGAATTTTTCATGGCAATAGCACTTTATGCAATATTTCATTTTCTTTTTAGTTCCATATAAAGATGGTGCTTTGAGTTTATTCATTAATGAATTCGTGCATTTGCTTTTGTTGAGTGCCTGATATTACCCTATTAAGAAGGATATCTTATCTCTTTTAGAAGAGCCCACCCTACAGGTAAACATTGTTAGAATTCAATGAAATAAATCTTAATACAAGAGCACGTAAAGTTATATACAGTCTAATTAGATTCTTTAATCAATTTGCTATTTAATTCCTATTTTCAGTGAATTCATGCTTTGTATGAAGACAGAATGTCTAAGAAGAAAATCTTAGGAGAGAAAATTCAATTTGTCAGATTCTAGAAGATATTTTTTTTATTTGTGAAGAATAATTTAGTCCAATAGGATGGCCTGATGCAAACTGAAATGAAATGTAAAAACCAGTCCATTCACAAGCATTACTCACAAGGTGTCACTAATTCAGTGTCTGACTAAATTTTGTTCCTCATTCCAGGAGGCCAGTGTCCTTGCAGGTGAACTGACTTGTCAAGGTTGGAGGTAGTAAGGATCAGACATAGGTTTCAATTTGTCCTTGCCCTCTCCTTGCTCATGTCCAGCTTTCTTTGCCAGTTGCTGGTCCTAGCCAACTGTCTCTTAGGTCCACCATTCAATGCAATGACACCAGTTGATGTCTTCAATAATTCTTAGAGTTTTGTAAGATGGAATCATTCTAATAAGCCCTGATTCCATGTTACTCTGAGTGACTGTCCCTACCTGATCATGTGCCACTGGCAGGTGTGACTGTTCTGTCTCTGTGATCAGGGGGCATCAGCTAGAATATTTTCATCAGGCTACTTCCAAGCATCAGGTTTTCAGGATGCACATCTGTGACTGAATATCATCAGAGCATGCAGATCATGGCTTTTTGCTCACCTGGCCTAAAAAGGTCCCAGAAATGAACACATAATTAGATGTGAATTATGTTATAGATATGTACAAATGAGTGACAGTTCCTTATCTACTAGTGGAACATTCAGTAAAGTCTTCTTTGCCCTCCCTTATTCTTTATTTCTTCAGAGATGATTTTTTGGTTTTGCAAAAGTATGATAAATTGAAAAAGAATAAAATTCTTTGTATTTTTAGAAAAGGATAGCTGCATTTCTGTGGACTTCCTATCTAATTATAGTCTAATTTTCAATTGCTAAGTACTTTATATGCTTAGGTTGGCTAATTACATACTGATGGTTTTGTTTATTCTAACCCAAATAGCCTAGAGACACTGGATAAAACGATACCCTTTCTCCACTGCCTCTGGAGCTCCCAGTGCACACAGAAGGGAGGGACAACACAAATCTCTCAGAGTTCTCAGAGAACCATTTATAAACTCAATTTATATTAAAGTTTTAAAATGAAACACATTTTAACATCATGTGTTATGTCTTTCTTGTGTTATTGTTATACGAAATGACTTGTTCCCCCACAAAAATAACATTTCTTGTATACTTCCACCAAAACTCATTAATATAATTTTCACAGGATTGTTGCAGCTAATGATTATGTAAACATCCTTGATCATGTGGAAAATTAAAGATGTCAAATTAAAATATTGACACTGATGTTAGTAAGCAATGGTTGTTTCTAAGATGTCAGTGCTTTGGAAATGTTTTCTTGCTGTGAATATGTCCTGGATATATAAAATTAAATGCATGGAATTTATTATTAACTTCACACAGTGTGTAAATAGCTTTTGTAATGCTTTTATATGCTCTCTGTATTTGTTATGAGATACCTCTTCATACTGAATTAGCTAATATTTTCAGAAATGTGACTAGAAACAAACTTTGGATGCTAGAAATAACTTTCAAAATGTTAGCATTAATTAATATAATTTTACATGGAGACAGTTATAGAAAAGAAGATCATTTACATAATGGTATAGTTCATTTGTAATTCAGATGTTTACATGACCAATTTGTTTATAATGCTTGAATTTTTCTTGCCTTTATCTTTGATTTGTGGGCCTCAAGTAACTACATGAACTGAAGTTTGTACCTGAAATTGTTATAAATGGGTTGCATAATAGAAAAGAGCCTGTCAAAATCCCATTATTAAATAACATCACAGTGGTAATTCTGATTAATGTACCTGATCCTTGACATCTCTGAAGAGACTTCCAAGATATTTTGAAAATACTCATTCATAGCGGAAAGTGTCCTTAATTCTCTTCCCTGTAAAGTATGAGTAATACTTCTCATCCTTTGTAATGGAGAGTTAGTTAAGTGGGAACAACTAAGGTAAGCTTACATGCAGCCACTGCACTGTCAGCTAGCCACGTTCACTGGTTTGGGCAGCCTGATTCTCCTTGCAATCTCTGTATCTCTCTAAGCCTCAAATTTGTAGTTTTAAAACAGTCTGAATCTCCATGTTTGGTCATGATTACTGAAACCATTGGTGTTAAATCTAAGGGTGGCTAAAGTCTAATGAATATCTAGAGTGTCATTTTTACTGTTATCTTTTTCAAAGAGTACAGTTTTGAAAACTCTAACCTGCATATTAGGTTGATTTACTAAGTAGCAAAAATAGGAATGTCATAACACAATGCAAGGTTATCATTCAGAAATTAAGTGTTTCTGAGAGAGTAACAGAAAGATCCAAATCGGAAAGATTTGCTATCATCAGTCAGAATTTTTTAAGCTGCTGCCAGTGCATATTTTTAAGACCTGTTTTTGTTGGAATAGACCAGTTTGACAATCTGCAAAAGAAATTTTAAACACTCAGCTGTCAGACAAATATCATGTTTCTAATAAGAGATATGTTAAGGAATGGATATAACTTAGAGAAATAAGACCCAGGGCTGAGATTTTTCAATTAAGCTAGTGAGAGGAGTGAACAGAATGGATGCAAAGTAGAAAAAATAACCTATAATCTTTCTCAGTAGCTTATTTGTGAAATGTGTGATATAATGAATTTGCTCCCATTTTTATATGATACAGAGATTTATATATGCTCACTTCTTGTTAGGACAAGGGAAATAAATTGCCAATAACGTAAAAATTTGACTTTCCTCTGAAAGGTTGTGGAACCTGTTTTCAGATAGACAAAAGCATAATAAGCTTTATAAAACAATGCAAAGTTTTTGATATCTTTCATCAAGATACTCAAACCCTTCAACTGACTTGCTTGGCAGTACCAGAAGTTTAGGTTCAGATCTGCAAGATGCTTCTGCCTTCTTGGAGGGGCGATGGATCCATTAAATACACTGCGAAAGACGTGTTCCATGATCTAAATTTGGGAGACCTCCTGAACCATATTGCTCTCTTAGAGAGTAACAATTCACATTAACATATTAAAGGTTCTGATATGCTCTGTATTAAAGAAGTCATTTTAATAAATGTTTAACTTAGTGATTCCCAGACTTATTTGACCAGAGACTTCTTATATACCTTAAAATGTATGCTCTGGTAAATGTTTATTTAATCCAAACTTGAATTTTTTTCAGAGTGTAAAGCACCTGTATTCCTTGGGCTAGCAGCATCAGCATTACCCCAGGTTTTGTGGAAGTACAGAGTCTTTATTTGAGTCCCATATTGCAGAACCAGAATCTACATTTTAACAAGATTCTCAGGCAATTCATATGCATATTCAAGTTTGTGATGCACAGGTCTCATATTCATTTTGATGTAACACCTACACTTCCATGCAGTCAGCTACCTGCTGAAAAAGCTATGCTCCAAATTAAAGTAGTTGATTTGGTAAAATGAACAGAATAAAATTAAATACTCTAGGAACTGCCGTGAAGTTTCTGAAGCTAAATGGGTGTCTTGTGTTTCTCCTCTCTGGTTTCTGTGATGCTGGGAAATGTCCTTGGAGGTCCAACTGACCCATTGCTATCTGCTCCATTTGTTTAGTGAATTTTGAGTGATGAACTACTAGGTTACAAAATGCACATAGACAAATAAGTCTGTCCCTTTTTCCAGACACAGTGTCAGCTGAAGAAGTTTATAGAACCGATGTATTTAACAGAAATCAGTACATGACTAACACTTCAAGAAAAAGATATGCATATGTACAAAAAGGGCAAAGTACAGTATTGCAGCTTGCTGTCAAAAAATGGCAATTGATATTTTAACTTTCATATACGATTATTGGTGTGTTCTGACAAGTGGAGCATTTGTGAGAAATCAAAACTCTGATCATTGTGCAAAATGCCTCAGAAGTATCTCCACCAGAAGAAACAAATTGTGTACAGTTGATTGAGAAGCTGTGGTTGAGGGAAACTTTCTCGTATGATGAAAATATTCTGTGCCCTGATAGCGGTTACACAGGTCTATGCATTTGTCAGTTCAGCATTTTATTTGCTAAGATCTGTATATTTTACTGAATATTAATCTCAAAACATTAAAGTTTGTCATTTGAAATTTGGATATAGTTGATATATATTGTGAGCTGTCAAAGATACTTTGATAAAAATGTGTATTTGAACGTCTACCACTTGATATATGGGACAATTTAGTTGGAAGGAATAGCTGTGCATATTTTGTAGCTGGTTCGCATTGATCTGCTTGGCATTCCAGTAAGTGATGCCAGCCAGTTTTCCCTAAAGGCTGTGCTCTTGGCTTTGGGGATTGTAGTTTGGCCTGTGGAGGTAAACTGTGCTCAAACCTGGCTCTAGTTCCTTGTGAAATAGGATGTGTGACCTGATCTTCCTGTGCCTTAATTCTTTTATCTCTGCAAGAGAAATGATAAAAATAATTTCCTATATGGGGGGCATTTTGAGGAATGAAAGATTTAATATTTGTAAGGAAACCAGACTAGTTCTGGCACATAGCAAATACAATATGTATTTAATAAATACAAAAAATGATTCCAGTAAAGTAGTTACAGTCACCATTACTATCAAATAGCTGGTTTTGTTTCCTTACTAGAACTTATTACTATTTAAAATGATCCTATTGTGAATCATTGGTTTGCATATTTATTGTGTGTTACCCACCCATCTCCTTCACAGGTCCCAGATGCTAGGAACTAATTTGTTATATTCATAGTTTTATTCTCCTCATCATTCCTCCCTGCCATTGCTGAGACAGTACCTATACGTAGTAGATGATCAATAACATATTGAGTGCATAAATGAGTTATAAATAAACAGTAGTTTAAAGGTAGTCTTATCATCTCATTCCCTTGACTATGATTAAATTACTATGTGCTTGTCTTGTGTGCTTAATAACAAATAAACAGCTTTCTGAAATGGAGATGCATGGTTTGTTAGGATCAAGTGAGTCTTTTGATTTATGAGAGCCAGTCATTGGGAAAATAGAGACTTGAGGTTTCCTGGTATAAGGAACTGCCAGTTCAAAGCCTAACAATGGGATGACTGTAGCATGCCCTAGAATCTGAAGAAGGTATAGATATAAGTACTTAAAGTAAGATTTTATTTGTTTGCAGACAAACAAAAACTGCTTTTCAGAATGCTAAAAGGCCTACCTAAGATGGCTTTATTATGCTATCTAATTATGTCTATTTACCTTTTTTCTCTTTAGGACAGTACAGCAACTAAGTTTAGGCACTTTATATTATGGTTGGGAGTCAAGCCAAAGGAACAACAAAACTATTTTAATGTTCAGATTTGACAAATGCTGTATGTCCATTAACCCTCAAACCTGACTTCAAGCTCCATGAGATAGGGAAGTAATCAGGTTCCATCTATGTAACTCTTAGATGCTATTCAGGGTAACTTGTATTTAATAATAGCAATAATAATAATAATCCAATGGAATATGTTAGTAACATTTTGATAGCAATACATGTATAATCATGTTGAATATATTGAATCAGAAAGTAGTACACCTATACAAGAGCTCAGGACTCAATATTTAAACTTAGGCTGTTTTATTTATTTATTTTTTTTTCTTTATTTATATATAAATTTCACAACTTTGTAATCTCAAGGGTTTGCCTCCCCCCCCTCCCTCCCCTCCCTTCCCCCCCTTTCCCTCCTGTTCATAGTTGTGCGCTTCATTTTGGTGCTTCGTTTGTTTTGACTTTCTTCAAGGCTTTTATTTATTTTATTTTTTTTTTCACTATATCCCAT
>PVHY01007858.1:0-64976 GCA_004024945.1 Uropsilus gracilis | reverse complement strand
ACATATACACAATGGAATATTACTCAGCAATTAAAAATGACAAATTTGATGAATTTATGGAAACCTGGATGTACCTAGAAGAATTCATTCTAGCAGAAACGAGCCAAACAGAAAGGGACAGAAACCAAATGGTTTCACTAATATATGGTCAACCAAATGAAACTGCACAAGGGGAGAATGGGGACCAGCTGGAGCGGGTGGGAAGGGGAGGTGGTGGATGACCCCCAGGGACTGAAACGATGTGAAATATATATAAATAAAAAAAAAAAAAGAAAATTATGCCAAAATTTTTCAATGCAACTGTTTACAGTTTACAACATGTATTTTTTTTTTTTTTTTTAATGAATGAAGGTGTGAAAATTTTTGAAAAAGTTTCTTTGGCATAAAAATTTTGGAAAATCTTTGGAAAGGTTTGTAAAGGACAGTTTACTTACTTTTGACTGATTGTGAAAAGTTAGATGTCTGAATAAGTGATTAGTACTGCACATACTAGCAAAATAATTCAAATATGTTTGTATTCTTTTATTTTGTTTACCAGGTCAGGAAATGCAATTCATTTTTATCTTGAATTTCATGTTTTTTCCTTCACACAGTTTTATAACCTCCACCATATACACTTTACTTGCAAACAACTTGCAATTGTAATTTGTCTTCTTGAAGTGGGTTATGTTTCCTGTTTTAATAAGCTGTAGGGGCCATTTGTAGTCAGCATTCAAAATTGTGTTTGAGCTTTTGAAAATCTTCTTGAATAATCTGAGTGAACATACTCTTTTGATTTACTGAGCTACTTATCTTACTAAAGGTGTATTAATGTTTCAAAGTATAAATGTATTACTTACAAGAGTAATGGTATAAAATATTGTTGACCATAAGAGTATTTATACAACCAAGTCATACTTTTATATTCTTGCTAATTTGATGGAGGGAGAAAGAACTGGTCTTTTGGGATTGGTGTTCATATAAAGTATTGTGATCTAAACCACAAGAATACTAAAAGGGACAGAATTTGAGTGACAGACCATTTGGAAAGTATTAGCTCTGTAAAAGATACTTTATTTTCTCCTTTCATAGAGTGTCAGATCACATCCTATGTGATGTGATGTTTCCTTTTCCTTGCCTTTTCTTTTCCTCAAGTTAACTTCACAATCAAGGCAGAAACTTACTTTTTGACTGACGGTGTTCTTGGCAAACCATCACTACCTGTGTTGTAAGCTGCTGTCAGAACCATTTCATTCTTTACACTAATTTGGGTTTTAGTGGTTGGGAGGATATTAGGTTAATAGAGACCTAGAGAGGACTTTCAGTGTCTTTTTGTAAAAACATAGATTTTGCATTAACAAGGGGAAGCACTGTTGTATGGTCTTTGCTGACTCATTGATCCCTGGAGTGGGGATCTTCTAAAGAAAATTCCCTTTCCTTGTCCTTTTCTTCCCTTTCTTCTTTCTCTTTTCCCTCCTTCTCATTTGATCTTTTCCTAAATTTGCTTTCGATAATAGTAGTGGCTCTAGTGGTGAGAAGCAAATGAAATCTGCACTGTCCAGGAATTAGATTCCACCCTTTTTACACTTCGTGTGGGAAACCTCCTTCTATTTTCTTTTTTATAATCTCTCCTGTTTTATGTGAAAGAATGGTTTTAAAAGAGGTCTACTAAAAAGGTGATTTTTAATGCTTATTTCTTGCTTAAGAGCTGACCCGATGCTGTGTGTTATCACACAGCAAAGGTGCCTTTATGAGTTTTCACATAGAATTTTTAGTTTCATTTTCATTAGTATGTTCCTGATGCTTTTGGAAATTGTTAGATTTTGGAGATTGGTAGATTTTTGGAGATTTGGCAGGAAACATTAATACGTCATTCAGTTGTGATTTCTACTGGTAAAGGGTAATTGAAAGTTTCTTTTTTTTCTGAACACCTGCAAGTTTTCCTTTTATTTTATTCTCTCCCTCCACCCCCAGTTTTATTTAAATATAGTTGACAAGTGATGTTGTATTAGTTTTAGGTTTATAGCCTGTTGATTTGATATATGTATATATTGTGAAATGATTGTCACATTAAGTTTAGTTAATATTCATCACTTTATATAGTTGCAATGTCTCTTTTGTGATGAGAGCTTTTCAGATTTATTGTTAGCAACTTTCTGTTGTACAATATAGTATTGCAGTCACCAGGCTGCACATTCCATTCCATCACTTATTTGTCTAGTAATTGTTAAGTTTGTACCTTTTGATAACTGTCACCATCTTCACATCCTCTGCTGTCCCACCTCTGGCAATCACCAATCTTTTTTTTTTTTTTTTTTTTTTTAATAATATATATCCTTTTATAGAGTAAGTTTTGTTTACATTTGCCTTTTGGGTGTTCCTCCTCCCGACCCCTATCCCACTCCCTTGGTCTCTCCATCTCTTCTTTCACTGCCATTTATTGTTTAATTTTTAGTCCCTTGGGTTCTTCCTTTTCTTTCCTGTAGCAATGTCCTTTTGTCCAGTGTGGACATGGTTTCCTGGGACACAGTGGCCTGTGCTTAGTTTTCCAAGTGTCTTTTTGCTGCTGGCCACCAGTTCAAACATGATTGTGTTCTTTCAGTACCTCCTCCTTCTTTCTGGTCAGCAGCTCTAGTCCATCTTCTGTCATATTTTGCTCCTTCTTTGTTTTGTAGTTTTGGTTGCTGGTGTTGGGAGCATTTCTCCCAGCTAAAGTTTGTGCACCAGTTTTTTGATCAAGCAATCACCAATCTTTTCTCTGAATCTGAGGTTTTTTTTTTTCAGCTTACACATACAGATAAGATCATACAATATTTATCTTATTTCACTTAGTGTAATAACCTTCATGTTTCATTCATGTTGTCCCAGCTGACAACTTCCTTTACAGTGATGGCTGGAAAATATCCCATTGTGTGTATATATGACACATTTTCTTTCTCTGTCAGTGGGTACTTAGGTTGTTTTCTATGTGCTGGCTATTGTCAGAAGTGCTGCAGTGAACCTGGGGGTGCAGATAATCCTTTTGAGATGGTGTTTTGTTTTCTTTGGATAAATACGCAGATTGGTGTATCATATGGTAGTTCATTTGAATTTTTTGAGAAAATTGTAGACTGCTTTCCTCAGTAATTGTGTCAATTTACATTTTTACCAGTAGTGCACATGGGGCTCCCTTTTCTCCAATTCCTTGCCAAAACTTGTTTTGTCTTTGTAATCACAGCCATTCTAACATGTATGAGGTGATAATTTATTTTTTTGCTTTTCCCTGTTGGCCATTTTTATGTCTTCTTTGGAAAATGTCTATTTAAGTCCTTTGCTAATTTTTCAATCAAATTACTCATTTATTGTTAATGAGTTGTGTGAGTTCTTTATTATTTTATATACTAATCCCACCAAAGAGATGATTTGTGAATAATTTCTCCTGTTTCATAGGATGTTTTTCCACTTTATTCTTGGCTTCCTTTGTTGAGTAAACTTTTGGTTTCCATGTAGCCCCACTTATTTATGCTTTTGCTTTTGGTATATTGTTTTCATCTTAGTTGTGTTTTTGCTTTTGGTATATTGTTTTCATCTTAGTTGTGTTTCTTAAAGACAACTTATAAAGTGGTAAGGATGAAGTAAAGTGTTATCCAGACATATCTGTTTATATTTTGCATTATCTTATGAGAAGTCTTTATCAGGCTCAGTCTCTGTCTTTCATCTTTTCTCTGTTTCTTATATTTAATTATTATGTTTGTGATATATTCTCTATGACCTATATATGAAACACACACACACACACACACACACACACACACAGTGGATTGAATTGCTTCCCACCAAAATACATACATTGAAGCCCTTAACCCCCTAATGCAACTACATTTGGAGATGGAACTTTTAGGAGATATTTAATGTTAAATGAGGTCATATGGGTGGGACTGTAATCCAGTGATATTGGTGGCTTTATAAGAAGAAGAAAGTGAAATCTTTAAATGCTTTCACCTAAGAAAGGCTGTGTGAGCACATGGTATGATGGTGTCCTCTTACAAATCCAGGGGAGAGTCGTCAGACTGAAATTTATCTGGCTGCTATCACTTAATCTTAGACATATGGCCCCTAGAACTATGGGAAATAAAATTTCTGTTGTTTAAGTCATCCAGGATTATGTATGAAATTTGAATCTGGCAGCCCAAGCTGATTAACACAAGCACATGCATGCACACACACACACACACACACACATTTTAAACAAATTGAATTCATTTTCTATATAATTTAATGGACCGTTTTAAGTTTTCTGATTATCTTATCATAAATCATACTGATGAAATTATAATTTTTTTCCTAATGTGTGTCATGTGCTTTTTAATATTAAATCAGTTACTAGTCTAATTTTTTGTGTTGTGACTTAAAACTTTATTTTTTAAATATGGCCATAGTGGTACCTAAGAGTTTATTGAGATTTGTCTTTTTTTTTTTTACTTCATTTATCATTCACTTGAAAGACACATAACTGAGTTTATTTCAATAATCAATATTATAAAAGTGGACAATTGCAAGTACTGATATGACTGGTATGTGGAAAGCATGAGCTTATATGTGTGGATTCTAAAGAACAGTGTGAAAAACTGATGGTACATTTCTGGAGAACTTCTGTACTGGGTTTAGCTGTGTAATTTCATTAAATGGTAAAAATGCTTTAAAGTTCATTTTATTTTTTAAATTGGGTGGGACTTAGTAGTAGTAGTAGCAGCTGCTTCATAGTGATGCTGTTAAGTCTAGCCTTGAAACGCTGCAGATGTACACTTTCTATCCTGGTTCTGGATTAGTACACACTGCTGAGTCTGTGTGATGACTGTGGTGGGTTGGAAAGGGATCAGCATTTCACTCTTTTGCCTGATGATGAGGTCTCCTTTGAAGAATTGATATCAAACTAATTCATTAACTTGTGTAAGTAAGAAAAACTTTCTTATTCATGACAACAATGCAAGAGGCACTGCAATGTTATTTACTGGCATGCTTCACTGAGTGATTACATATAACTTGGGGAGACTAGGCACTAGTAACTTATGAGGGTTCACCTTTGTCCAATTGCATTAATTTTGCTATAACTTAAAGTCTATGCAAACTGCTTATGGGCAATAATTTGGTCTTGTTAAATATTATTTGGAGCGACTATCTTGTTTCAAGACTTTGAAGCTTTTTGGTTAAATGTGATAGTTGTGAATTTTAGGTTTTATGTTTACATTTTTAAAAAATAATTCTAATTATTCCAATAGAGGGGAGTGAAATATGCATGTTAATAACAGTTACTGTCTACCCCAATGACAGTAGATTTAGATGACTATATCTCAAGGTCAATAAATTGATACAAGACTATCTCTGTGACATAGTTCCAACTCAGGGACATTGCGGGTTCACTTCAGATATTGCAGTAAAGCTAATATTGTAATAAGCATGCCACGTGAATATTTTTGGTTTTCCAGTGCACATAAAAGTTATATTTGCATTATATTTTTTAATTTATTAAGTATGCAATAGCATAATGTCTGAAAAAACAGTATGCTTAACTTCATTAAATGTGGCACAATAGGCACAGAACTTGCACTATTAGAAAAACAGGAGCCAATAGACTTGCAGGACACAGGGTTACTACAGACTTTCATTGTGTTAAAAGTGCAGTATCTGTGGCATACACTAAAGTGAAATTCCATGTAATAAAGTCTGCCTATATAGCGCTGCATATAATGTAGATAGTAGATTCAGATCTAGAGATAACAATACAGAGGTAAATATGAATACTAAATAATGGGTTGATTATATTCATTAGTACATCTCTAGATGTATATGCTATAGAGTAGCACTGACAAGTAGCAGATGCTCATTAAATATTAATAGAATAAGAAGTAGAAGTACCTAATTATAAGTTGAGGGTGTTCATGGTGATGAACTGTATATTTTACCCTTTGAGGATCTTCAGAGTATACCCAGCAGAACAGAAGTGCCAGTCTTTTGTGGCATACAAAAAAATTCAGGTTGTTTTCTGTGTGTGAAATACTCAGGAGCAGAAAAAGCAGATCCATGCTGGGATGCTCACTTACAAGGACTTTATATGGGACTCAGGCATAGTACTTAAAATTTTTTTTTCCTTTCGTTATGCTCATCTAGCAGGAGAAACAAGCAGTGCAGATGTAATATTAGTATTTGACTGAATCCAAGTAATTCAACTGGATAGGTGGTCACTGCAGAGAAAGGGTCCATTGTGGACCCAAGTCTCCTCTATTTCTAGAGGGAGGGAAAGTATAGGTACGAATCAGAAAAAGAAAAGAACTAGAGAGCTGGGCATGGTGGTATGCCCCTATAATCCCAGTTACCTGGGAGGCTGAGACTGGGGATCACTTGAGTCTGTGGGTTTGAGACAACCCTGGGCAACATAGTGAGATATAGTCTCTTAAAAATGAAAAAAAAAAAAAAAAAAAAAAGAAGAAGAAAGAAAAACTAGAAATGTATTCTCAGGTGTACATCGTCACTTGAGCAACAGCTTCAGGTGGAGATGAGTGTAACTTATTTTTCTGGGAAACAAGCATAAAACACCATCTTTACAGGACTGAAGTCTAAGGCCAGTATCAGAATGAAACTTTCTGATTTCAATGTGCCACTTAAATTGATCCTCTCACTTAGCTTTCTTACTTTGTGTTAGAGTTTATATTGCATAGAAAAGGCATATAGAACTTCTGGTGAGCATTCTGGAATATTTTGAACTTCCATTTAGGTCAAATATACTAAAATATTTGTGATCACAAGACCCTGCTTTACTTAAAATGTCTAGTTAAATATTAATGTGAGGAAATTTGCTTTTGCATATTTTCACAAGTAATTTCTTTAATTGGCATTATGCATTTTGCATAATTTAAATACTAACAGCTGGTGATTTGCTCAGCCTGCAGAGGACTATTTCATCAGAAAGATCTATACAGAATCTTCTCTGAACTTCCTGCCAACAATTCGCTGTTCATTGTTTAAATAAAAAATGATGTTTCTGCTGTGGGAAATGTGGAAATCGAACTACCCCAATAGTTTCCATGTCTGTAAAAGGACAATATTAATTCTATTTATTGTTTAGGGACCTACTACCAGTAATAAGATATAGGAAATTTAGTTTGCAAGTACCATGGAGTACATGATTGCTAGATTCTTCTCTTCCTATTTCTGTGTTGGGGAGTCCAGGACTGTCTGAATGTGTGTCTTGACTGCAGGAACTGCAGTCAGTATGGATTGTTTCAGAGTCATGTGAAAAGCAAGACTTTTATATTCCTGCTTCAATTTTTATAGTAGATGCCAACCTGTTATCAACTAAATGATACTAGGTACAGATGTTTTAGGCACTTGTTTAATTATTTAGGATTTTAGTCTTTTAGAATCAAACCTTTATACTTAAATAAGATTCGCTTATGAACTGTTGACTTTTTCTCACCATTTTAATTATGCTTTTGAGGTACATAAACTGCTTTTGTTTAGCCAAGAGCATGAAAACATGATTGGTAAGAGACTATCTCAGTTATAGTGTCAGAGGTCAAGATGTAATAGAGGCATCACCTTAAAAAATGGGGAGGTTACATGTTCCATGTTCCAAATGAAGGGCACAGTCGATGTTGAGGGGCCTCAATGACACAGAGTAGACAGTAGAGGAGGCAAAAGTAACAAGAGAGACAAGTAAAGAAAAGCAATTACCTTTCTTGGCGTTGGACTTGCACTAAGGTCTTGGGGGATGTGGATTGGAGACATGTAGAGAAGCCTGGAAGAGACATGTGGATGAGAGACATTTGGGGAGTCTGACAATGACAGTGATTATCTTGATTTGTACTTTGATTTTGATCCTTTCCTTCCATAGTTACCTGGTCCTCTTTGCCCCTTTCCTAAGATTCCCTGCCAGAAGTTGCCTTAGACCTGTGACAAGTTCTTTGGCCATAACAGCCCTGCTTTGGGCCAGCCATGTTTGACTGTGCATTTACCCATGAAGGGATGGATAACTTTGGGTATTTTATTGGAATAATATTATCGTTTCTTCTCTTCACTCTTTATCTACACTAATTGTATTAATATTCTTTCACACTTTGCTTTGTCTTAACAACATGGGTAGTACAATCTCTTTAGAATATGTAAACTTGGAAGTCCCGGGGGTGCCCCTCAGTCTGCCCATTAGTAAGGACACTGTTCAGTGTTTGACTCTCAGCTTATCGCTCTTTCATGAGCTTGACTTGTTATCCTGGGCCCACTGTTTGCTTTCTGAAAGGGCAGACAATTATATGTGATTTTGATAGCCATGAGTGCTCAGCAAATAGTAAGCCAGGTGGAGTGATGGGGAAGTAGGAGCAGTGTGGGAGGGAGGCAAGCTTTATCTGAGCCAGGAGCTTGTCTGTCTTTTTCACTGGTGTCTTTGATCTTCAGGGAGCAGGCAGCATGCATGACTAGAGCTGCCTGACAAGAAGGAGCAAATGTGAATATTTAGGGCGAGAGTTTCCCAGGCAGAGGCAATGGCATATGCAGAAACCATGCAATGGAAATGAAACTGCCACTCTGGCTGGATTGTTTTGAGTCAGATGGACAGTGGAGGTACTGAGATTAAATGGATGGAGAAGGCAAAGAAGTGAGATGTGGAGGGTCTCTTTATTTTAAAAAAAAAAGTGTGGGAATCCATTGCAGGATTTTATGTATTTTCTCTTGATATTTTATAAAGATGACTCTGGCTTCCATGTGGAGAATAACTTTTTGCTTGGCATAGAGGAAGCGAAAGGACTAATGGGGGCGTGGGAGGAGGAGGGTGTTAGAGACTCCAGATGCGGTAACCAGGTCAGTAGCACTGTATACGTATAGTTTTAAGTGATTCAGACTTTGTCATGTAGGTAGAGCTACTGAGCCTACTGATAGTTTGGGTGAAGAACAGGATTATGGTGATTTCTAATTGAACTAAGCCATTGGTTTTTTACCCCTCCCCTCCACCTGTGAATTGTTAATTCTGTCTTCCCACTGAACCTCCTTTCTGGAGTCCTGTTCTGAATAAGACTCATCCCTGACCTCCCTTACATCTCTATGTCTGTGTTATTTGCCAGACCTTTTCAGTTTTGTGTGATTTTTTTTTTTTTTTTTTTTTTTTTTTTTTTTTTTTTTTTTTTTTTTTTTTTTTTTTTTTTTTGAGACTAGGTCTCACTATTTTTGCCCGTGAAACCACAGGCTCTTGTTGCCCGGGGTATCATAGACTCAAGCAATCCCCAGTCTCAACTTCCCAGGGTAGCTGGGGTTACAGGTGCGCGCCACCACGCTCAGCTATTTTTTTTTGGAACTAGGTCTCGCTATGGGCCCCAGGCGGGACTCGAATCACGATCCCTAGCCCCGGCCGCTTCATAAGAAGATAGGATGGTGATCAGGCAGTTGATAGTTGCAGCTTCATTGACTTTCTGGTGATCTTGGTGACTGTTTCCTTTCTGTTAGATGAGCAGGACTCTGTCAAAAGAGTATACAGAGAACATTGGCTATTGGTAAAGCCCAGTTTCAGTGTACTTTCAGGATTTCAGAGCTAATTGATTTGTGTTGACAATAACTACCATTCACATATTGTAAAAGCAGCATGTAAATTACTTGACAACATTTTCTAGTCAAATTGGTGAATGATTTTAAACAAGTTAACCTCTACATGTTTTGAGTTTTCTGGAAAGTATCTGACAAGGAAATGTCAGGATTTTTTTTTTCCCCTAGCAGTGAAAATCTGGACATTTATCAGATTTTCAATTCTTAACAAACTCTAATTTCCTTATTTCTTATTTAGAGGAATATGTAAAGCAATGAGAAGGTGATCTTAAAGTCTGTCTTAAACTGTTGGTCGCAGAGTCCATCTACCTCTGTACTGTTTCTCATGCTACCTTTTCCTTTATGATCCAGCCTCTCTTTTACCTCCTATTTAGTCTGAAAGTCTTTGCCAGATTTTTCTTTTGAAGCATCAATAAATTTGTTATTAAAATTGTCGCTGACATCCCATTTTCTGAATCAAATAATGAACTTTTTATCCTGACTTTCCAGGCTATTTTTCCCTGTTCATCAGTTCAACAGAATGTCCAGTGTTGTCCATTACCATATGTCCATGTTTTTGCCTCCATATTTTTATGTAAAAATATCTTCAATACTATGAGTACCTCCTATTCTCCTCCCCCTTTTTTTTTTGAGCCCAGTGAACATCTGTTTTTCATTTTTAAAGAGGTAGTTGGATTTGGCATCATAGATTTCAGAAAAATGAGGAGACAATAAAAACCAAAATAAACATCCCAACCTGCGGCAGGAACACTGCCATGAATTTACTAATTGGGAGCAGATGAAAAAAGGTCGTTAAATGGTTACTGAAGAAAATTAAAGGTGGCCTTGTGTTTCTAAACCTATAACTCAGAAGCTTAATGAGTGAGGATTCTAAAGCCATCCCTGGTACTCTCACATCTGGGGAGCAGCAAATTGATTTTCCTGTTCTTCAGGAATTGTAGTAATTGGTAACTGGGATGAAGTGAAGGACTCTGAAGTGACAATCAGAGTTGACTCTTCCTGTAAATAAAAACTTACTGAAATACTAGTAAGTCTGAATGCAACCTTCCCCGAGAAAAAAAGATCTCTTTTCCAGCAGGAGGAAGACATTCAGTAGAGAATGTTTAACAACTTTTGTTAAAAGAATGCAGAGTGTTTATACAAATCCTTTATAGTTCACAGCTGCGATCTCCCAAGCCATCCAGCTAGAGAGAAGTGAATAGAAAACAGTCTACTCAAATCTTTGAATTAGAAATACCGTAGATATGATAGTAGGCAAGGAGTTGCCAATCTGAGTTACAGCTTGTAGATTTTCTAGACAGTTATATAGCAATATTAGCAATATTCATCATCTAGGCTGATGGATAGATACACAGATGGATAACAGACAAAGGAGAAAGGAAAAAAGGAATAGGGTATGCAAAAGACAAAAGAGTCAGATCTAGATAAAACCATACCTCAAGGCTTATTAGAAGGAAATTCCTTATAGTTTCATTCTGTGGAATAAGTAAATGAGAAATTTGAGTTCAGTTAACAAAGTAAGATGATGCTTCTTCTGAAGCAGAGTAAAATGTAAAAGGTGGAACCTAAAGAAAACTTTTAAGAGGTTCAAAATAACATCTGTTGCAAAACTAATAAAAGAAAGTAGAAAAAAGAAGGAAAAAAATAGATGCCATTGAAATCAAATTACTAAAGAAGTAAAGGGTTCTTAATTTTGGTAAACACAAATGAAATGATCAAACCATTAAGGCAATCAGAAGCTAAAAGATGAAGACAAAGACAGTATAATACAAGGATAATTGTTGTCCTTGAAGTAGATAATCAGCTAATTAAACAAAAATGGAATATTAAAGAAGACACTTCATGAAATAAAAATAAATAAAAGAACCATGTCTTCAGATTAGAAGAATTTATTACATTCCATGAAAATTTAGAGTATAGAATGTTTAATGTTAAGATATATCTTAAGCTGTTGAATTTCAAGAAGAAAGGAAATATTCTTCAAAAATATATTGCAGGAAACCAAATTATCTGCCATGGACTATAAAAGTCAGACTAGGTCCTTATTTCCCTAGAGCAGTGTTCATTTTTCTGAAGATAGTGGAGCCATGTCTGAAGGATGGGCATGTCTGAAGTATAACTAACTCATTATATAGTTAAGATCCAAATGAACATACCTAAGACATTATTCAGGAGTTAGAAGAAGAGGCAGATATTCTCAGACATGTACACGGTTGATTAATGTTCCTTAAAGCTAAAGACTTAGGAAAAAACACACTTTCAATCCTTAACTATTTCTTATTTGATGGGCAGTGTTTCCCAAACAGGATCTCAGATTGGTTTCTCAAGAAGGAAAACTAGGTTTTTGTTACTGATAAGTTTTTGTTTTTGTTTTATTTTTTCCCCAGGAGAATTACTTAATTTGTTAGACACAGTGCTAGCTAACTCAAGATTTTGTGACTAAAAGAGGTAGAATCCCTTAGGTAAGTTAAACAACCTAAGAGCCCAAGGACAGAAGAGTAGATCAGAAAAATGTGTGTGTGTCTATGTCTATACACACAGTATGTCTACACACACAGTGGAATGCTATTTAGTTATAAAGAAGGATGAACTGTCATTTGGGACAACTTGTATGGAACTGGAGAGGATAATGATAAAATAAGTCAGAGGGAAAAAGACATACTCACTTATATGTGGAGTAGAGAAATACAACATAGGATCTGTCAAAACCAAACCAATATAAATTCTTAACATCTGACTGTGAAAGTGAAACAAGTGAAACTGTGTGGAAGGAGTCGGGAAGGGAAGGGGCCCTATGGAATATGATGGTGGATTAGGGTACTACTGTTAGTGGACAGGGTGTGAAAGTATAGATTTGTGGATCTTTGAACCTATAAGCCCTGGAGTAGATACAAAGATGTAAACCTATGTTACCTTGGTAAACATAATTGGGGGGAAAATAAGTGAAATTTACCAACCATAAAAAAAAAATAGCTAGAATCCTTGCTTAACTAATAAATGAGTCTGGCTACATGAGACACACCCAATGAGCCATGCCTCCATGTGCTCTTTTTGAAATCATGTCAGCCCTTCCCAAAACACATTTGAGCTGCTGGAATGTGCCAGAAGTGATGATGTTTCCTACCTGGACACATACTGATTACAGTATTTGCAAATTTAATTAACGTAATGTTTAAAATAAACTGGTACTATGTTTTGCTATATTGAGTCAGACTATGGGTACTTTCTTTATATAAGCTTGATTGCCAAAAACTTTGTTTAAATATATCATATATGTAGTTATACTTATTTTACTACTTTTGTTCCTTGGGACCTAGTGTGTCAGGATTTGGGGATAGCCATCTTGACTGTGCTAAATATTCCATCTTATCAAAGAGGTGTTTCATAAATTATGTGTAGCTGTAGATGCCACTCAATAACTATTTTATACATGATAGATATTTTGTCTGAAATTACTTTTTCTGTTGAACAATGATTTAAACCCTTGTTTAAGTTTCATGAGGTGACACTTCTATAATATCATGTAGTCGAATGCAGCCTGAATGTCATAGAACTTTAAGGCAGCATTTAATCATAAATTCATCTGTCCCCCACTCTCTGTTCCGGAAAACCTTCAGCTTTTATCCATTTTTCGTGAGTGTGTTTGTGTGTGCATGAGTTTGGGGGATGGGTGCTAAGAGTAATGCTTTTGATGAAACAACTTCAAAGTTATGAATTTCAAGTGATTTTTAAAATCTGAGACCCATTTCAAGGATAAGTGTTTTTCAGTGGTTAAAGAATAAGGCCTACTAAACTAGACTGAAATGTAGTCCAAAACAATTTCTCCAGAGTAAAAGCCAGGCAGGTTTAAAAACTGATTTTTCTTAGAGGTGTGCGTTATGGTCCACTTCTATGCAGAAAGAAAAATACGTATGTCACTGAACTTAGGAAAATAGGCATTCTCCTGCTCCTGTTCAGGCCTAGAGACCTGTAACACTGCGTTGCCAGGACATTGTCTATGTGTGTTCAATACTGTTATCCTTCAGCACTTCCAAACCTTCCAGTGAAGACACTATTTCATGAAATGGAGCTATGTGATTAAATTCTCTACTGTCATATATATCTTAAAAAAATCACATACTTCCTATTTCTGCTTAAATTCTATGGCCAGGAGAAAAAGGATGAATTCTACCAATATATGAGATGTAGGAGTAGGGGTTGGTTTATTTAGAGAGCTCATTTCAGCTGAGATTTGCAAGGGCTTTGGTGTCATAAATCAAGATTACCGAGCCTGAGGTTCTGAGCTCTGCAACAGGAACCTGGCTGATAAGAGAAGTAATTGAAGAACAATGATATGCTTCGTTTCCTCTCTTTGAATCTAAGTTATGTATTGGTCATTTTCTCTGCGTATCATTTTAATGGTTGTTAAATTAAATTGCTTTCTTTCAAGTGGTGATTTTTATGTTTTTTTAACACATCTTTTTTTTTTGCCTGTACATTTCATCATGCTCTTGCATGATACCAGTTCTGCATATGTGCATTGTGTGCATTTTTTTAATATTTAAATGATGCAGAATATATTTATTCATTCCAGGAATGTGAGGAATGTGGATATATTTTTGTATAGCCTTGGGCATTGAAATTACAGAACTGAGCCCAGCCACTACTATATCTGGTTATAGGGATGAGTGTGGGCAAGAGAATAACTAGAAGTGTCTCTGACCAGAAACCCCATTAGTGGCTTGGGACATACTATCTCTGGTGATTTCATATCACTTGTCACTTTAGAGTAGCACAATGTTGTGCACTTGAATGTGATTCTGAATTCAAAATGATTCATCCTTAAACCTTCAGTCTTTTGGAATTTGTCCCTACCTTGAATTTGTTTCAGAGTCTGATTTTGCAGGTCTTTTGTATTAGTTGAACCTGATGTGAAACCATGGTCTGCCAGTTTCTTTTCCCTGGAGGGTTGCCATTATCCTTCCTTCCTGTTTTATGGAGATCCTGTATCTACACACTCATTAATTCACTTTTACAGATATTGAGGAACTACTTTGTATCACAAATGAAATTGGACACTGAGTTACATTTTAGTCAGGGGACAGGTATAAAACTGTATGAAACAAAGCTTACCCGAAGTAGGTGATAAATGCTTAAGATAAAGACAAATGGAAGTAAAGAAGGTTTGTGATTACTGTTTTACATGTTATAGTGGGGAGTATAACATTTGAACAGAGATCTGAGGATGGGATGGTAGAGTTATAGATGTATGTAAGGTAGGGTATTTCTCAACTGGGACAGATTCTGTTCTCTGGGGATTTTTGCTATTGTGTGGAGATAGTTTTGGTTGCAGTCTTGGGGTAATGGTAATGTAATACTGGTGTCTAGTAGGTAAAGGCTAGGGGTGCTGCTGAACATCCTACAATGCATGAGACTTCCCCCCAGATTGAAGATTCATTTGGTCAAAATTGTCAGTAGTTCTGAGGTTGAGAAACTCTACTCTAGGGGAAGAGAAAGAATAGACAATGACAGAAGAAACAGTAATGGTTAAAGCCCTAATCTAGAAGAAAAACTGGCAAGTTTGAGGACAACTACTGAGACAATATATTCCTAGAGAGAAGTAAGTAGTGTCATGGTTAGCAAGGGTGATAGAGAACTTTGTAGAACATTACAAAGACATTTATTTTTATTTTAGTGATATAAGAGGCCATTTAAATGACCTGAACAGGGAACTCTCCTGCATTTACATTCATCTGACTGCTTTAGGTACAGTGTGCATCATGGTTATTGCATGAATGGTGTCAACATGAATTGTTGGATGATCCCAGGTAAAAGATGTTATTGGTTGAAACCAGGGGGACTATGACACTGGTTGTTTAATATTATCATGATGGAAATATATTTTGAAGGTAGAGTCAGCACTAATAGTGTAAAGTGTAGAAAGAGAAAGCAAAATGTAGCCATGGGTTTTGGTCCATATAGCTGAAAGAACATTGACATTTGTTGAGAAAGGATAGCATGCAAGTTTGAGAGGCAGAGTAAATAAAAGATTATTTTTTTTCCAGTGGACTAAACTTGAATTTTCTGTTTGTCATTCCTATAAATATATTGAGATATATGCGTAAATATTGAGTTTAAGTGAGTGGTTTGTCTGAAGATTTAGATTTGAGAGTCATCACCATATAACCTGCAGGTATAGAGACAGGATAAAATCATGAAGGGACTGACTGTAGATACTAGAGTTCCAAGGCTGAAAGCCTCCATGGAGAAGGGTTCAAGTGGGAGGGATCAAATGGAGAACCAACAGTATAGGGAACAAGGGAAATTCATGGAACTGGAGATGTAGAGGTTAATGGTTGATGGTGGTAGTGGCAACACATCTGTTGCAGATTTTCTGTAGATAGGAAAAATCAGTAGAATGCTTACTGGGGACAGTCAGTTAGTTGTAGCTTAGGTAGCTAATACACAAGGAAAGGTTTCTCTTTGGAACATACACAGTTTGATCCAGTAACTGGAGGAAAGAGCAGATGAATAAGGAGACATCTAGTTATTAAGTGAAATAAAGTTTATGAAGAAGAGCGTTTTTTTTTTTTTTTTTTTTTTTTTTTTTTTTTTTTTTTTTGTAGTTGGTAGTCATGAACTATTTCTTGAAGTAAGGTAAAGTTTGAGCTTGGCTTCAAAGATTTTCTGTCTGTCTATTTATCTATTGATCAATCATCTATCTATCTAAAATCATTATATAAAATTTATATTTATATATTTTATATCATATTATGTCACATTATATATTATAAGTATATTGTATATGTATTATACATTTATCTGTAAATATATCTGAATCTGATAATAAGGAAATAGATTTGCTTATTTTATAGTGAACTTTTATATGTTCCAAGTTCACCTTGCCTGCTATATGCCATGATTTCAGCATGAAATTTAAGGTTGATTTTTCTTGCCCTTCTATCCCCTTTTTTGATGAGAAATAAAATTTGCTCAAGTTAACATTTTAAAGAACACCTTATGTGGAGATCATTTCCCCCAAAGTAACCTTTTCCATTTTTTCCTCCTAATTTCAGGAACAAACTCTAGCACTTAGGAAAGAAGGAATAGGAGTTGTTTTGGATTCTGAGCTGCCACATTTGATTGGCATTGATGATGACCTTCTCAGTACTGGAATCATCTTATATCACTTGAAGGTAGGAACTGCTTAAATGAAATATTCTAATTTTTTTTCACTTTTCTTTTAGTTGTCAGCAAGATTTATATTAATATTCTATGTCTACGAATACAGCTACTACATTAAAGAATATACAGCAAATATTTGAGCCCTTTAGGGATTTTCAACAGTTAATTGGGATTTTATGGTTCCATGTTTATGTAGTTCTAAAACTAAATAAAGATCCATTCTCTTTGCCTTCTATTTGGAAGACTCAGTAAGGAGGTAATAGACAAAATGGCAGACAAACTGAGGAAGAAAAGGTACAAGCACCTGAGCCTGAGATTTGTTATGCCTATGCTTCTCTAGCTTCTGGTGTTACGTATAGGTATTTCACTTATGTACAGTATTCAAATCTGGTCTTGAACAGACTCATGTCAAGAGAATTGCATTTTCATATCATTATCAATGGTTGCCTCTGTAAACTTGACTTTATTACCGTCTCTCTGGTCTATGATGTAAAACGAGAATAGCAATGCATTAGTGCTTTGGGGACTCCAATAAATTAAACATTCAGACACTTGAAACCCCTGGCCAATGAAGGAGAAACTCCCCAGAAAGGATCAGAACATCAGTGAGGTTGCTGTCATGGGCAAATGATTGATGTGGGCTAAGAGGGTAGGTTGAGCAATAAGCTCTAGTGTTCTAAGGCCATTTCCCAGACAATGTGTAGAACCAAAAGGAACACTGATTGTGTTGAGTTGATGACCTGTCTGCACATTACTCAGCCTGTTGATCTCCTGGTTGCCTTGAGTTAAATGAAAATTGGAGAAACAGACTGTTTATGTTTTTACAAAAAAATTTCACATTTCTTCACAGGAAGGTCAGACATATGTTGGTAGAGAAGATGCTTCAACAGAACAAGATATTGGTGAGATTCTTTATCAGTCATCTTTTCTCAGTAATTTTTTTTAATTGAAATTTATGAAGAACTTTGTTTTGAGTGACTAATACTGAAATAGTTATAAAAAATGAAAATACTTTGGTGATGGCGTGTTTGGAATTATGGTCAGAGGAAGAATTGGATATTCTCATCCAATTTTAGAATTTCTGGTGAATTTGTTTTGTCATAAATAAGTTATTAATCAAACCAACCTAGCATATTCCTACATGTATTGCCATGAAATGGGAAAAGATGAAAAACATTTCTCACAGGTCCTTAGATTCAACTGTTTTGGGGTAGAAGTAGGCATCAGGACCCTTTCTAATTGTTAAATTATATATGTGACCTCTGGAGCTGCAGTGAGTGATGTGAGTGTTAAGTATACATGTTTTTTGTGAATAGGCAAACTTGGTGCAACTCTATGAACAGCAGTTGAGAGCTGTTTGGGCTGTACTGCTGACAAACAAGTCAAGAGTTGACCTAAATTTGTGTAGTTTATTTGGTAGGCATTCATGTCCATGCCTGATAATATATTAAACAAGAATAACTCAGGATGATCAAAAGTGATTGGGTAAACCTATGCAGTCACCTTCTATGAAAGGTCTGTGAAGATTAAATTCTTTCAGAATTGGCTAAGACTGCGCAGTACACCTCCTAGTGAAGCTTTTTGGGCTTCCTTTGGTCTCCCAAGATGGCATGTGTCTTAAGTCACATAAGTAACTGGCCCATGGGATCTTCTGTTCTTTCCATTGTATTAGGACTTTTGAGTGGCTGGTGTATGAATTCTGTTCAGAATCAATTACTCAATGATGTTCTGTTAAATCAAGTTACTGAACTACTTTTTCGCCTGGAAGGTGAAATGACTTACTTTCTTGCATAGGTGATAATGGACCCTTTAATGTAACATTTGAGGGATAGTTCTTGTTCTATCAGTTGATACCATGAACTCCTAAAATTTAGTTTCCTTATTAAATTAATTGTTCATTTTTAGAATTTCACATGGGAAAGTATTCAATATGAATAAATAAAGTTTGGAGAACATTGTGCTAGATACAAAGAAAGCATTTTTTTTCCTTTGTTTTTTCACTTTAGTTCTTCATGGCCTTGACTTGGAGAGTGAGCACTGTATCTTTGAAAATGTCGGGGGCACTGTGACACTGATACCCCTGAGTGGGTCTCAGTGCTCTGTGAATGGTGTTCAGATCTTGGAGGCCACACATCTAAATCAAGGTATGTGGATTTTGGTTTTCAGAATTTTTTTTTAAATCTATTTTTGCTGGAAAATCACTAATGGTAATGGGGGGGACATGTGCATCTCAGAATTAATTACTGATTAGTTATAGAGTGAGGACCACTTCATCATGCTGTTTTCTATTTTGTTGGAAATCTTACTAGTAGCCACTGACTTGCTGACTTAAACATAAACATTTGTAGTTGTCTTACTAACAGTTATAGCTGTTTTGGAAAATATGACATTAAACGAATTTTTTTAAGTTAAGAGATACCCTCCAAATCCAATTTTTTTTTGTAAGAGACTAGGTTTCCCTGTGTTGCCCAAGGTAGTTCCAAACCCACGTTTTCAAGTGATCCCTAGCCTCAGCCTCCCAGGTAGCTGGGATTATAGGCATGCACTACCACGCCTGGCTATTTTTTTGAGACTAGGTCTTGCTATGTTTCCCAGGGTAGTCTCGAACACAAGGACTCAAGTGATTCCTATCCTCCACCTCCCAAGTAACTGGGATTACAAGTACGCACCACTGTGCCGGCTCAAACAAATCTTTTAATAGTGTTCTGGATCCTAAAGTTTTTATTACTTTGTTTATCTTATTTTGACAAGTAGTTATAATGCACATACAAGATATGGGCTCACTTTTCTTTTCTTTTGAAATGATTCCAGTACTATAGAAAAGTTGCAGAAGTAGTACAAAAGTCTTTTGAATAGAGAACTACTAGAAAGTAAGTTGCTAACCTGATACCCTATGACCCATGAATATGGTGAATATGTCAGTTTGTATTTGCTTTAAATGATAGAGATAGTGGGAAGGTACTTTGAGATCTCAAATCAAATACTTCTTTTTTATAATACTTATCCTATTGGATTTTAGTTCATTGATTTTTTTTTGATTTGCTTTATTATTATGATGGTTACCAAATGGTAATTTTCTTCCTTTTGCATATTTGCAAAAGCCCATTTTTTTCTTACATTTACTTATTTAAATTATCAGCATACTACAGCAACACAGCTTGCTATTTTAACCGGGAGGTTTTGATCATTACTTATTTTGATGCCTAGACTGTCTCAGATTTGGCTAGTGGGAATACTTCAGTCTGGTTTCTATATCTTTTAGCTTTTCCCCATTATTTGTGAGAACTTGCTTACTTTCTAGAAGAACTAGCTATCTCATGCACGTTGTTACTTTCTCAGAGTCAGTCAGTTCCCCGAGGAGTTCTAGTGCCTTTTAAAGGAGAATGAGATTTAGAAACCAGGATCTGGGTACTACATGCGATCATGGTGTTGAGGTGTTACTGCTCCCACGTCCTGTCAACAAACAGATTTAGGGACAGTGTGTGCATGAATAACATTTGCAGCTATATTTCTTTATCCACCTACCCTGAAATAACTGTATGTTAACCAGAAGTTCAAACCAATACCTGCTTCTAACCAAATATAATTCCAGTCATCTTCCTTCTCCTGTTTGTAGTTCCTTGTCTTAAAGTAACAAACTGGTTCCCTAACCAAAGCAAGTTACCTAGCCCCTTCTCTTGCAATGGACTCCACTTCCTGCTTAGCTGTGACACCTCATGCTGGACTGCTACTGTCCTCATTTTTCTCTTAGGGTAGAAACATTCCTCACCCCATTCTTCCTGTCTCCCAGTCTAATGTTGATGCCACTTTGCTCAGCCCTGCCTAATGGCTTTTATACTGAATTATATATGAAGAAAGCTAGAAAGAATTTGACATTCTATGTAAATCCCATTTATCTATGATAATCTTTGTAATTGCATTTTTTTCATGCTTACAGTGATATAATGTTATATCTGCTGTGACTTAATCAGTAGATGAATGGGAAATGGAGAGCTTGTAGTGTTAGTAAAGTCATAACAGAAATCTGTTGGAGGAAGGTATCTCAGATATAGAGGACATGTTGGCCTGAAACAGGGTGACCAGAAAAAGGCTTTTTGACTTTGACTTTAACACACATACAGGCCTGCTTCTCTCTACAAAACAGGCTCCAAGCAGTTCATTTATTTACCTTTAACCTTTACCTTAACCTTGAACACCTCTGCCTGCTTCTCCCTACTAAGCAGGCCACAAATGGTTCATTAGCATTTTCACTGATCACCTTTACCATTGATATGCAAAAGCCAGCCTGCTGCTCTCTGCTTTCAGCTCCAAAAACTGCAGAAGGAAAAAAACTTAAAAACACAGTTTAAACTCTTATGGGTTCTTTCCACCATCCCCAGCCTTCTCAACCAAAATACCAAACCAATGCAGGACTATCAGTGATTTTCTAATTATCCAAATAACTACAAAAGAAACATGTTAGGAAAACTCCAATTACTTTAACATTGTCCAAAACCTTTCTCAGCATTGTCCAAAGTCCTTTCCCCAGATTGCCCAGAAACTCTCAGTCTCTCAGTCCTGATCATCTCACCAATGTCAGCCAGTCAGAGTTCCTCTCCACGTGTTTGAAGACATCTTTCTTTGGCGCGCTCCTTTGGTGTGCTCCAGCTCCTCCATGCTGTCCTCTTCTTGTCGTTCAGGTAGAAACTTCATGGTACCAGACCCAGCCAAGTTCACTTTCTTTTCAGGCCTAACTTTTGCACAGCCTCTTCCAGACACTAGTCAAACTCAGCAAAACAAACTCCAACACAGAGTTCAAATCTGCAAACTCCTTAACTCCATTTAGCATACATGCTGCCAGCCTGGGCCAGCCAAAGGCTACAGGCCCCCAGGCCTTTGGCCAAGTCCACCTGGCTCACATCTTTACTCTATAATATGGTCGATTCCCATCTCTCCTCCATTGACTCTCTCTCTCTATCCAATCTCCATATTGCCATCCCTCTCTTTGTTTCCACACCCTTTATATACTCTGATTTCTTCCTTTCCAGGAAACCTGTTTCACCTTCCTCCCTCCTGCATCTCCCTGAAGGGAAATTCCAGCTAAGGTGTTCTCACATTTTAGCATACCTGTCCTTGAAATCTGCAATCTTAAACAGGAGATAATGGGTGGGGGGAGTAGCACACCCTATCAGGACCAATTTGATCATGGTTGTAGGGGTACCTGGAGTTCCTTAGTTAGGCTAGAGAGGAATGAAGTTGTTAAGATGTCTATATTGGTGTAAGAGGCTAGTGCTAGTTTTGTTTTTTTTTTATTTAAATTTTTAAGAGACTAGGTCTCGCTATGTTGCACAGGGTTGTCTCAAACCCGTACACTCAAGTGATTCCCAGTCTCAGCCTGCCAGGTAACTGGGATTACACGTGCATGCCATCATGCCAACTTTAGTATTGGTTTGTATTATCATTGTTTTTTTTTGTTGTTGTTTGTTTCTTTTAAAAAAAAAAATAGGTCTCGCTATTTTTGCCCATGGAACTGCAGGCTCTTGTTGCCCAGGGTACCACAGACTCAAGCAATCCCCAGCCTCAGCTTCCCAGGTAGCTGGGATTACAGGCGTGCGCCACCACGCCCAGCTATTTTTTTGAACTAGGTCTCGCTATGAGCCCCAGGCGGAACTCCACTGTGATCCCTAGCCCCTGCCGCTTCACAGGCTGAAGCTTACAGGCATGAGCCACCATGCCCGGCCTTTTATTATTGTTAACTCATACTATTTAATATGGGAATTGCCTAGGACTTAATATTTAATTTTAGGGCTATCCTCACCACTCCAAAGGAAAAAATATTCACTTATTTATTTAATGTGGAGAAGTTGCTTAATATTCCATTGCCATTTTCTTATATAGCTACAATCGTATCTAATTCTCTTATGTATTGAGATATGGTAGGTAGATAACCAGTCTGTCTCCTACTTATTATCATCATTATCATCATCATCATTATTGTTGTTGTTGTTGTTATTATCTTAAACTTTCACTTCAATTGAAATTCCGTTTTAAAAATGCTCCGGAACTAAATTTTGATAATCCTATGTGAAGTTATGACTTTTCCTAAGAAAGTAATAATGCTAATTGGCTTTCAAGGTTAATTGTCAAAATTGCCTTTCCCTGCAGGGATACTCTTAATTGTTTTATTACCATGGTGCCATGATTCTCAGATCTGATGGACTGAGTTCCTCTGGCATTTTACTGTGCTACCTAATGGCTTTCTCATATCACTGTTAATGAAATTGACATAAAAATGCTTTGTTCAAAACTTTTGGAACACCATGCGGTTAGTATAGATGCCATTAGCAAGTCTTGCAGTGAAATGCAAGATGACTTTGTGTTTCAATGCATTGCACCAGAGAAACAAGGTGGTAGCTTTAAAAAAAAAACCTGATATATATATATATATATATATATATATATAAAGATGGAAAGATCCTATCAAGTGAATGAAATATACATTCCTTCCGTAATTAAGGATTAGAATTTTCCACTTAACCTTTCTTTGAGGATCATTAAGATGAGAATGGGAACAAACTTTTAAACACAAGATGAAACATTGCTTGTGGTTATAAAAATATGTAGTAAAAATGGGAAGATAGGAATGTGACTGACACATGCTACTTCAGCAGAGTGTTTTAACCTTTGGAGAGGAAGGGAAAGATCTTGATCAGACAGACTACAAAAGGAATTTCAAGTATGTCTGTATTTTTCTATTTTTAAGAAAAAAAGATGATAAAGACAATTGTAGCTGGACATCATTAAAACATAGTAATTAAGGGAGAAACAGTTAAACACAGCAGCATGTTCGTGTTTCACAGGCTACCTTGACTTGTACCCATGAAAAGATTTTTTAAATAAAGGCCTCAAGAACAGAAAACAGGTAATTATTACCCCATGTCACAGTGATTTAACCATTTTAACTCCAGATTTTGCTGTATTCTTAGTTCACCCTTGAGCTACCAGAAGCTTTCTATCTTTTCCCCAGTTATTGCTATTTGGTATTTAAATATCTCTGCTTTAGTAAATTACTATTCATTTGGAAATGTGTTAGACTGCTTCATTTAAAAGTACATGTAGTAATTACTACTTCCTTATCTAAATCACTTGACACTTGTAAATGTCAGCTAATAGATTTATCTCTATTTAACAGCTTGTCACTATTGTGGTGGAAATTTTTTGTCTCTAGTAACTACCTTCTTTCAGATTGTATAAACAGTACTTTCTCTTGCCTTAATTATAGGAATGTTTTAATCTGGTAACATCACTAAAACATTTGCTAGTACTATGAAAATTAAACATAATGACATACATATTTTGTCCTAAGTCTGACCTATGAAGCCTTTCTTTACTCTTTTAAGTTCTTCTAGAAACAGTCATGAGATTTAGAGCATTACATCTAATCAGGCTTTTCAATTAATGTGGTCTCTGAAGCTTAGTTTTCCTCACTGGATTCCATAGATAAACACATTCAATGATTTCATAGAATGATTATATAGATAGGAGAGACGGTAGCTAGAGAATAAAATATGAATCTGGCTGTGGTTGTCTAATCTGTAGCCCCTGAACTGTTCTTTGTATAGAGTGTTACTGGACCTTAGATTTTTGTTTTTCCTTTTGTCCTTGTACAGTTGTTATAAAAATAGTCTAGAAATCAAGTGAGTTAGTCAGGAAGTATTTCTCCATTTACCCTACAATTGTTAGGAATTATTCTTAGTTAATTGTTATTTTTCTTTATATTGTGGTATTTTAAAGCTGATAGTTGTTAATGGTAATTATTTTTCCATTCATATCTATAGACTCCTTTGGTTTTCTTGTTGGTTTGTCCAATCCAGTGAACATTTACTCTTCTTTTAGAAGCAGAAACTACATCTGGGGAATTTGCACTTAGGTGCATTTGAATGTGTTATGCTTGAGTGCCAAAATATAGCTGCATCTTTTCAAACCCTCAGAAAGACTTTGATAAATTTTTCCTCTACAAAAGGGCTGCTGTGAGTTGTTTAGAGAAAAATTAAAAGAGGATTTTAGTGGAACTAGAAAGGAAAATATATCTTCCAGTGGTTTAACCAAGGTATCTGTGAATAAGAGTCCTTTTATGCCAGCATCTAATACCTTCACACTCCACATACTTGATTCACCTGCACTAACCCATAAGCACTCATTAGATATTTTTTCCCCTCCAATTTGAGACTCAAATCCCACCCTGCCATTTGTATATGGATGATTCAGCAGATTGTTTTGAAAGACAAAGCCTTAAATATTTATGCAGACTATACCCCAAACCAGTGTGTCCCAGATCTAAAAGTATGTTCCCAGATCAGCAATAGCACCATTGTCTGAGAACTCTATGAAATGCAAATTCTCCAGCTACTGAATCAGAAAATCTAGAAAATAATGGGGACTAGCAATATACTATTTTTTTTTCTTTTTACAAGTTGCACAAATGATTTTGAGACACTCTAGTAGGAGAGCAGTGAACCCAAACCCGTTTACACCAAAATCAGTTTTTCATGCTCTGGACAACTTATTTAACCGCTTTCTTCTTTTTAACTCATCCCGTCTGTTTCACATGATTTTCTCACTTTTCAAACTTTCACTTTCCGTTTCATATCAAAGTCATACAGGATAAATTTACAGTATATTTAAGGTTTAAGAATGCTGAACTTCCTGAATTTGCAACGTCATATCTTTCTATGGATCTGGGAATTTTCCAACCATTATTTGTTGAAGAAGTTTTTCTGCACTTATACCCGTTTCCCTTTCATTCTGATCCTCCAGTTATATGAATGATCCCTAAGACTCTGTTAGCTTATTTTTTGTTTTGGTAAATGTTTTTTTCTCGCTCCTTTTCAAATTAAATCATTTCAGTTCATTCATCTTAAAGTTCACAGATTCATTATTCTGTTACCTCTATCTTGCTATTGAGCCTATACAGTGTGTTGTTTTGGTTATTGCATTTTTTGGTTGTAGTATTGATTCTTATCTATAAGTCTTATTTTTTAATAAAACATTTTATCTTTGAAGATTATTTGTTCATATTTGGATATTTTTAAATAGCTGACTTAAACTTTTTGCAAGTCTAACATCTCTATAATCTCAGCATTGACATATGTTGATTTTATTAGACTATTCAAATTGAGATTTTCACTTATTCACATGTTAAGTCATATTAGATTGTGTTCTGAACATCTTTAATATTATGTCTTGAGACATTATGTCTTGTTTAAGTCATAGGGGAAATGTTGATTTTTTTTTTTTTTTCTTTTTAAGCAGCAGTTAATCTGGTTGGATTTAGACCACAAGCCAGGCTATGTGGTTCATGATCTAATTCCAGTGCTGATTCAGTTTGCAAAGCCTTTCAGTACTACTCTGGTCTTTGCATTGCCACCAAGTGGTCATTCTGGTATCTAAGTGATACATATCTCGCACTAGTTTTCAGAAAGTCTTACTGTGCATTTGAAGGTCAGACCTATTAGCTTGCTGGTGGGGATGACCCAGGAGTTCCTGAACAGTTCATAAGGGCATACTCTGGATATTCTCCTATAATCTATGGGGGAAAATATATCTAAAGACTAGTAAGTGGGAGAGGTGTGTTTCAGGAGTAGTAGGAGACAGAGGCTGCTGAATCATAGTGGGTTTTAGTACTCTTAAATCTCAAATTGTTGAGAATTTTCCATGGAAGATGTTTACCATTCAGTATGTGAGTAATAGGGTTACAGCAGTGAAGGGCAGTATTGGGCATAACTCTGAGAGAGCCTAGTAGCTGAACAGTTACAAAAAGGCCTTGGTGGAGGAAAGAAACTATTGTTTTGGGATAGAGGAGGCATTTTGGAAGAACTAGTTTGAATGAACAATAGGATATCGATAGCTTAGAGTTTGTAGGACTCTAAAGATTGTTACTAGCAGAATAAAAAGCATTGTTAATAGCAGAGAATATGAGGTAATGAATTACTAAAAGCTTGATTAGTGTATTGCCTTCTATTCAGTACCCTAGAATTTATCATTGTCTATTATTTTGCCTAATGCTCTAATTATTTCACATACTTTCTCCATTTTCCTTCAGAAGCATGAGACCTGTTCCATATATTCATTTTGTAACTTCCCTGAACCTTTAAGAAGAAAAATTCAACTCCCCCTACCAGACACCTAAAAGTTTGTGTGAGGATGATACTAGAGTATCATGAGGTTTTACAAAGCTCTGTTCTTTGTACACAAATGGCCAAATAATTCTCTATGATTTATTTGACTAGATACTTCAATAACAAAGATTAAAAAGTAATTAAAATCAATCTTTAATCTTTATTTCCAGAGTCCTAAAATCTAAGTTTATACTTTTAGTTACTGAAGAATTATGATAAACAGAGGTTTACGTGATTTATCTAAAGCAGGAAATTGTAAATCCATATTTACAGGATCTATGTGACTTTTTGGTAAGGTGTCCTGTGCATTTGTAATCTTCACAAATACTAGAGGTTGATCTGATGCTACATTTTAGTCTGACATCACTACCCTTGATACTAACTGGCAATCACTAATCCATGTTGACCTTCAACTTGAAGCCATGTGTCCTGTTTGAATTTGTAAGTATTCATCTGAAGTTTTCTTATCCACCTTAAGTACCATGTCAGATCTTAATCTTCACTATCTCATTGCTCAAAGTTATATTTGAGGCTGGAAAATAATTACTATAATTTAAAGCCATTTTTGAAGTAGAAAATAATTACTATAATTCAGGTGTTTTAAATAATAAAGTCAGTGTCACATGAGAGTCTAAGACCCTTGAACACATTACTTAATCTTTTCTAAACTACTGGTCTGTCAGTGAAATTAGACTCTCATTATCAGGTACCTAAAATGGTACTGTAATCATAACTCATTTGAATATAAATATTTTTAAACATTTTAAATCATAAGGAAAATTATAGTACACAGCAAGTTTTTTTTTTTTTTTTCTTGATTGGGAAGTGAAATCAGAACTTCAACTTTCCTATCTAACTCTGATCTCTTGCTCAGTTCTAGTTCAGAAAATTATATACTCTTAGCTAGAGCTTTGCTTTTCTGTCATCGAAAACGATAACTTCTCTCTCACTGAAAGTGCTTTAGCAGTGTACTATATTCTGTATGTGTAGAGGGGAATATAGGGACTTTTCTAAAATAATGAAATTTTAGAATGAGGAGCCCTGAAGCAGAATTACAAAGGTTCCTCCTGTCCCCATTTTTATTGTCATAGTGTTCTCTTAGCTCATTTACATTTATCCATACACTTTGGGAAAACAGTTGACTTTATATATTGTATTTGTATTAATTGTAACCTAGAATGAAATAATTCTTATAACATCACTTAAGAAATCTTCATGTAACATCACTTAAGAAATCTTCATATAACGATAGGTTATAGGGAGAAAAAAGTTGATTTCTTTGAAAACTAGCAGAATTTTAAAATCTCATAAAATTTGAGCATAATTAATAGTGATATTAGTGATTGTCCGTATACTCTTTAGAGTGAGTAAAAATGGTTGTTAATTTATTGAGTGTATCTAAAATATTATAATAGAAAAATCAGTGAAATCAGTATTCAGTGGCTTCTCATTTGCAGAGGCTTAAATGAAGAATTTCTTTTTTAATAATTATCTTTGCTCACTCTTTTATAATGTTTTTCCCCTGTATTCCCTGTTAAGACCATTTGTAATTTTCATGTGTTCTGATAGTTATGAAATGATCTCAAAGAAACCATCACATACTACAAAGGGGGTTAGCCATAGTCTCAGAATTACAAATTAAGTACATTACAAGGAGTCTGTCTGCTATGAATAATCTCATTGACCTTATCTGAAAGAGTAGTTCATAGTTAAAGAGAATTTAAATTCTAGAAGGAAACTTAGAAGGTGTCTAGTTTGGTGATAAAATGAGGGAACTGAATTCTAGAGAGATTAAACGAGACTCATTCTTGATCTACCAAGAGTTTAGAGCAGGACCCATGGTCTGTGGCTCAGCCAGAAACCTCACATCATCAGTCATTTTCATTCATTCATTTATTCCATATTTCTTTCAGACATATACTCAAGAATTTCTTTCTAACAAAAAGAAAATAATATCCCACTGATTGTCTCTCCCTCCAAATACTACTGACTCTGCCATTCTCTTTATACAGAATTGTCTGCACTTCAGAGATCTGTTTCCTTACCTGCCATTCAGTTCTCAAACCCACCAGGTTAGCTTCTGATCACTACCAAAATGCTCTCACTGAGGCCATCTAAGGCTATTATGCACAATGGCATTTTCCTGACTTTTCATCTTAACTGATCTCTTTACATTGTACATTTGTTGATGGTTCCTTCTAGCTTCTGAGGTTTTTCTTCTTTCTGTTTGGTGCCCCCTTCGATCTCCTTTTCAGGCTCATCCTCCTCTACTTGGCCATTAAACTTAGTCCTCCAGGTGCCCTTCTTCTCTTCTGTCTCCCTGTGCTTGCCTCAGGTGGCTTTTTTTCCCCAACACATGGCTTTATTTTTGAGAGATGACTCACAGTTATATGTAGAGTTGTACACACAGATCACAGATATAGATATATGTCAGCATATTTGTCTATTACCCCACTAGTTAGATATCTGCGCACTAGGCAGATAAATATTATGTGGATTTGATATATTTATACACACACACACACACACACGTGTCTATCGATATATATTTCAAAGTAGTAGATAGATAGATTGGTAGAGAGAATAATAGATATCCTTGCCTTTTCTCTTGGAACTTTTGACCCATATTTATGCATGCCTAAGTTATCTCAAATTCATTATTGCACCAACTAAACTCATTTTTTCCCTAGCCCAATTTTGGTCCTTTTCAGTGATCTCAGTCTGTGTGAATAGTTTCTCTTGTAACTGGTTTTAGCAGATCACAACTCTCAGGAGAGTTTCCTTACCTCTCTAGTCTCTTTAAGTCCCATCAAATCCTCTTATTCTTATGCCAATCTGTCCTTCCTCATAGCATGTTTTAAATACCTCTTCCCTCAGGATATCCTTTCCTAACCTCTCCTACAATCAGTTCCCTTCATATGTGTTCTTTGAGTACTGTGCAGTATACCTTTCCTTTGAAGCTTTGCATTTATTTGTGGAATTGTTTGATTATGTACCTCTGTCTCCTGTTTGTTTATAAACTCCATTAGGGCAAATCATATGTCTGATTTATTTAGCTCTGTACCCCTGGTGCATAGTATAATATAGCATAGTATAGCATAGTAACTAGCTTTATGTATTTGTTGAATGAATGGATCAGTGAACAGCAGCATCATTTAAAAATGAAACTAATATTTTAAGCCAGTAAGTTTGTTTAGTAAAAGAATACAGTAGGTGAATAAGAAGAAAACCAGCCTTATTGGAACAGATTATTTTTGTGTGTGTCAGGCAGTTTAAACACATTATTTAGACTTAAATAAGGCATGGTCATGGGTAGATTTGTTTTCTTTTATAACGCCTTATAGGACTTTTTTATGTGTACTTCATGAAAATACATGGGTGGTAAGAATATTTTCTGTAATTTAATGTAATAGGAAACATGTTTCTGAGATACTATTCTGTTTTTCCATTAACATATTTCAGCAATTTCAACTTGCATGGCTGGTCATTTGATTAACAGGAAAAAAAGAGAATAGGATTAGATGTAATTAACACCTCAAATATGATTGCCTTATTAATCTCTAATGTCACTTTAAAAGCATTAAATACACATATATAATTTAGATGTGGATGCTTAACTTTTGACTTTCTCTGTGGCACATAGCTCTGAGTCCTAGTCATAAAAGGCAGGGGGAATACCTTTCTTAATTATGGTAATAGTACCTCTCCATAATTAGAAAATATGCAAATACAATTTTATATGAGAGGGGTAAGCAGTCGGTGGAGTGGTAAATACACTGCACTTCTTAGTTTCCTAAAATTGTGTTCTTTGTCTCATATTTATTCTAGTTCCTCTAAATAGTAACTACCAATAGAACTAACCCTTCAGTTCCTTCCCATGATTATAATCTAAACAGTTAGTTAGATTTTACCCTTTTGAAATCTGGAACTCCTTTGAAAATTTGAGACAATATGTTGAATATGCAGGTAGAAAATAGATGGGGATATAATAATATTCTGGTGGAGATAGCACTCAACTGAGATTCTGGTGACAGAGGTCAGCCAGATGGTGTGTGTCCTATCTGAAAGAGGCAGACATTAGCAGGCTAGAGATTTTTGCTGAGTGGCAAGACAGATCTATTAATACCATATCTTCAAATTTGTGAAGGGAATCTGAAAGGAAACTCAGACCTTTAAGTTTAGATTTTTAACCATTGGACTTTTAGTAACTAGTATTTTTGTTTTTTAAACTTTGAGTGTGGTGCCTGAATTTTTTTCCCAACCACTAGTTTGTGGTATCTGTTTCAAAGTATTTATCCTGCTCTGTGGGTCGTATTTATCCTGCTCTGTGGGTCCTCACAATCTCTTTCTACTTTATCTTATATTTTCCCTTGCTGCTGTTTCAGCTCTCCTGCCTTTTGGGTAGACTGCTTGTCTAAGGTTTAGCCCCTCCCTGTGTTTATCACCTTGTAGAACATTTGCTCTTGCCCTCCTGGTGTCTTGTGAGACCCAGCTTAGAACCTCAGTGTAAAAGCCTAGCTCCAGTTACTATAGATTGCCTTCATCACTTAGCTGCACGGCACACACACACATGTTGACCTTCACTGTTCTGGTATGTGTCTCATCTTTATAGGTAAATTGCATTCTTACACAAGGCAAGCAAGACCATGGGATCTGTTCTTGGGCATGATAGAATTTCGCATGTTACTGGGTTTAGATAGGATAATCAATCTTTCCTGTATCACTGTTTATATAGAATGTCTTCTTTGAACACCTGCAGCCTTACCTTAGAAAATATTTTTTTGCGTATTCAAGCTGAAATTTGGTGCTCCTCCCCTAACAATTTTGCTAACCTTGCACATTGAACATTCAGTTTTTTTGTCCCCTGTGCAGTTTTCTAAATGAACAGGTCCATGTAAATCAAAGGGGACTTTCTTGTGTCTCCTTTGTCCACTGTGACCATCTAAATTTTAAAAGGATTTACACAAGAAACAGTGTTTTCACTTATAAACATCATCGTATACACAATTACTTTCTGGTCAAATCCCAAGAAAGTAGTAATATTACCTGCTCATTGCCCTTTTTACTGTATTTTATATGTTTTTATTCTGTTTTCTTTTTATTATTATTATTATTATTATTATTATTTTGAGATTAGGACTTTCTATGTTGCCCCGGGGAACCACAGACTCATGTTGCCTGGGGTACCACAGTCTCAAGCGATCTCCAGCCTCAGCTTCCCAGGTAGCTGGGATTGCAGGTGCATGCCATCACACCTAGCTATTTATTGAGACTAAGTGTCGCTATGTTGCCCCGAGTGGGTCTTGAACCCACGAACTCAAGCAATTCCTAGTCTCGGCCTCCCTTCTTAGGCTGGGATTAAAGGCACGCACCACCACGCCTGGCTCTTTACTCTGTTTCCTAAATACTGTCCTTTGAGCTTTTTATTTTTATAAATATTAGTAAACATATCCAAAATTTGTGAGATTCTGCTTTCCTTGATATGACAACAGCTCCCTGGGAATCTGGTTTCTTTTTTCTTCTAAACCGAAGTATTTTAAGTCCTGTGATAAGTTTTTGTGCTTTGATCTGTCACGTCTACCTTGGGCAACATGAGTGACATGCCACTGTAAAAATTAAGGTACTCACAGGTTTTAAATTGGCTTATGTTAATGGGCTTTTGAGACTAAGACTTTCCTTTATTACTATTTCACAATACATTGGAAATTGCATTTCATTTGTAGGATTCTAAGTTATGATGTTGCCAATTGACCAAATTGCTTACTCATTTTTATATGTCTATAGGTGCCGTGATACTCTTAGGAAGAACAAATATGTTTCGCTTTAACCACCCAAAAGAGGCAGCCAAACTGAGGGAGAAGAGGAAGGTGAGCACCATGAAGTCCTTCACGGTGGACCTCTGATCTGGGTGGCACTTGGGCCTGAGTCTCCACATTGGTTCCTATAGTTTGAACTTCTGGAGTATAGAACCACTTGAAAAGTCATTCTTGGACTGATTCTAGGGACATTTGTTCCTAGAAGCAGATGATTGGTTCATATGGTAGAAGCAGGCAAAGTCCAGAGCAGGCAGGGAGAATGACTTCATCTAGACATTTTTCTGAACCCCCAACCCCCACAGAGGGCATCATTTTGTCTTAAGTGGAGAGTGATTTCCACTTACAAGTCTACTTTAGGAGTTAACCCAGTGTCAGAATCACTTTCATCCAAACAACTTGCTCACTTTCTATTTTCCTCCACAGAAAATTGGAGTTTTGATTGACATGAGGTTCTATAACTATAAAAGAGAGAAGGAGTGATTTAAGATAGTCAAGAGACTTTGGCTTGGGTGGATAAGAACATCTAGAGGACAGTTTAAGTGCTGAGAGGGGGAGAGGAACTGAGAATCAGAGGCAAGGAAAAAGTTTGTCTGCAGACATTATACTACCCTAGATGTGAGAAAGTAGACTATAGCTGATATTTCTATGAGCTAGGCACTGTGTTAAAGCTTCTACGTACATCTTACCAGTTTGTCTGCACAGCACCTGATACAACCCTCATGTTACAGGTGATAGAGGTGAGAAACTGGGACTAAGTCGTTCTGAAGCCAACAAGCAGGGAGTGAGGGCTGCAACTCTGGTCTGCCGACTTAGAAATATTTGCCCTTTACACTGAGCTACTCAGCTCAGCCTGTTTTTGAAGGCCTGCCCAAAGATGGGAAATAATGAGAACTGCAAAACCCCAGTCTTTAGGGCTGCTTGTTCCAGCCAGTGAAGCCTCTTATCTATTCCAACCCAGGCTCTCCCTGGAGGTCCTTTTTGGTACACAGTTGCAGAGGAAGAGAGAGAAGAAAATATGTTTGTTAATAGCTTTCCATGGAAGCAAAACAGGTCAAGCTCTTCTTCTTTTTTTTTTTTTTTTTTTTTTTTTTTTTTTTTTTTTTTTTTTTTTTTTTTTTTTTTTTTTTTTTTTTTTTTTTTTTTTTTTGGTCTCTCTGTTTCCTTCATCTTTTCACTTGGTAAATGTAAATGAGTGCTGCTGATAACAGGACACAGCTCCTGGCAGGGTGACAAGAATGTCCTGACCCCTTTCCCTTGAATTTAATGAAGACTGGTAGGGGAGACCAACAGAGTTGTGGAGTCCCTGGTGCATTTTTCCAGTTCAAGTATGCCAGGGCTCTGCTGTGCTGAGCTGACAACTTGAGTTTGAAATGGGTCTGTAGTCTGACTAGCCTTGTTGGCCATCCTCAGGCAGATGTTGTATGCTCATGAGCAGTGTGTGCATCTTATTGCCTGACAAGTTGAATGCAGTTAGTCCAGGCCAGTGGTCTTTTCTGATCTGCTAAGGTAACCACTCTGCCCTGTGTCTGCTCTTAGAGTGGCCTTCTGTCCTCCTTCAGCTTGTCCATGACCGACCTCTCGAAGTCCTGTGAGAACCTCTCCGCAGTCATGTTATATAACCCAGGGTGAGTGAACAGCAGCATCTTCTTCCCTGTGTTTATCACTGTTGTGGTATTTATTGTGTTAGCTCCATTAAAGTCACTAGATAAAAATAAAACTTCTACAATCGTGCAGCCTTATCAAATCTTCTTCAGTTATTTTCCAAGATTCTTTCCAGTCCTTGATATATATGTACATAATTTTACTTAGTTATAATCAGAACATAAATGAGATTGCATATTTTGGTAAGGGTTGCTATGAGCTTCATTATCATTTTCATAACTGTCTAATATTTTAGAGTTAATACTTTGATTAGCTAGTGCATGATTCCATTGGCTTAGGTACTTTTATCTTGTTTTATAAATTTGTTATAATAACATAGGCAGGCAGCTTTGTTACCAAATAACCCAGGAAACTATGTTTACTAGTTCCAAGCTCTAGGGTATTGCTGAGGGCATGAATGATGGTGTTTTAAATGAATTTCATGACTGGGTACCTCTGGGTGTCTTAACTGCTCAGGCCTATAGTAGTTTCATCAGTGAAAATTAAAATGGCTGATGACAGGAAACTGGATGAAAGGACCTTGGGGGCCTTTCCAGTCTTGTGAAGGTCCATAATTTAATTTTTCATGCAGGGAGAATCTTATGTAAATCAGTGAAGTAAACCCAATATCTAAATAAATTGGATAAAACTGGTAACAACATCCTCTAGAAATGACCTGTGTTTGATAGTTATGAGGTACTAAGCACCTCACACCTACAATCTCTTTTAATTTTCCCAACTGTTCTTTACCCCTGTCACATCTAGAGAATTGTTTTTAGTTGCTTGCCCATGCCTTCCTAGTTAGAGCTGTGGTTTGAATTCAGGTTGAGCTCATTCCCGGTCATGTTCTGACTGTGTTGCTATCTACCTTTCTCCTGTTGGGGGCCTAGGCTCCACTTCTCACAAACACCAGGCCATGTATTCAACAGTGTTCTGCACCTCAGCTCGAAGTAGTCCTCTGGCTTGTGGAAAACAGTCTATAGAGAATTTCTTCAGTGTTGCAGTAGTTTGAAACTGGGAGGGGCCTTTGATCATGTGTTTGGCTTCCTTATTTTATAGGTGAGTGAGTTGAAGCTCAGGTCCAATACTTTGAACAAAAATGATAGTAGTAGTAATAATAATAATAATGATAATGATGATAGCACAACCACCAAAACCAGTTAGTGTAACACCATGGCTACATTCTACTGGGCCTCTTCCTCCTTCTAGAACTTCTGCAGGTTAGAAGCAAGAAGTTTACTCCTTCATGTCAACCTTTATATTCTCAGCCTTTACATCTTATATAATTATTGAGGAGAGTTGTGCTCATTAAATAAATCTATCTCAAAATCAGCCTGATAAGAGTCCTGAAACATGACAATACTTTCAAAATACCTGGAGTATCTGTACTTCAGAAATGCATTTTGGTGTAGCACCTTAGTTCCTTATAGTAGTTTTAGCCACTACCTTATATTGTGAATGAAATCAAATCATTTTATATCCTCACTTTTAAGAAGTCTCACTTAATATACAGGCCTTTAGGATTAATTTCAGTTTAAGTATTGAGATTCCAACTGTTCTATTCTGGGATTTGAAGTGAGATTTCAACAGTTCTATTCTGGGATTTGTAGTGCTTCTTGGACTCATCTCCCAGCTCAGGGCCCAGTTCTAATCCTGTAATCCAGGTAACTAGCTTTCTTGTTCTTGATGGTGATGCCTGCCTTCAACTTTGAAACCTTTTTGAAATAGTATGCAACTTTTCAGTGCCTTTGAAACCCAGAAAATGACTTATAGCTAGCCTTTTCCTCTTAGACACAAGGTTACCAGATGCTGGCCCTCTCTTTCCCTGGCATTTACACATGGTAGAAGATTCATTTTTCTCCCAAAAACATAGGATAAGGTGTAGTTCTCTTTAAAATTATGCCTTTTTGTTGTTAGCTTACTTTTAAGTTCAAATGGTTTTTCTTTGTTGATAAGAGGTTATGGTGTACTAATTTTCATTTTAGAACTTTTCACTAGTGTGTCCCATGATCTAAAAAAAATAAGTTTGAGTGCCATAACCATGTCACTCAAACTCTTCACCATCTGTGTTCTCTTTGTGCCTCCCTTCTTTTAGCACCATTTAGCTTCCCATTTTCATTGCTTACAGTACTTGTGGTGGTCATGCTTCTATTCTAGGTATTTTCCTATGCTAGTTCTAGAGCCTGGCTTGCATTTTAGATGCCACCTGCTTGTCCTCCGAGAAATAGTACATACAGAGTCTCCTCCAGAAACTTCCAGACTCTACTCTCCTCTTTAAAAATAAATTTCCTTTGCTACTATACCTTGCTCCTTTCCTGATATTCTAATTTTGTTCCTTATTATGGATGCTCTTCTATCAACATGTCTTTTCTGTGTGCTTCCTATGAAGCAGACTTGGTTCTAGCAAAGGACAGGCATGCAGCTACCAACACTGTTATTGACAGCAGTTGCAGGTCATGTACAGACAAACGTGGAAAGTGAAATGAAATGAAATAAAATGTACAGAGGCAGGATTTCATGAAGTGATCAGGGAAGGCTTATTTCAGGGGCAATATTTAAGATTTGAGTGAAAGGAAGATGATGCTCATGCTAAAGAAGGGGGAGAACAAAGAGTCTTCCAGGCAGAAGGAAAACCAATGACATTAAGATGAAAAGTGGAGAGAGGACCAGAGTAGATGAATTATGGTTGGCAAGAGAGTAGAAGGTGAGGTGGAGGGCAACTAGGGGCAACTCACTTATATATGTTCCTATAATCACTGGAAGCAGTTAGATGCTGGGAAACCATTCGAGTGACCTGAAGATGTACTGACTACAACCTTTAGGGAGTATGTCATTTGGAGAATGAAACATAAACACATGGAAAGCTATTTCCTTAGTCCAAGAGAAAGACAGCAGTGACTTGGATATGGACAATAATCATAGAGATGGAACTTTGTGGACTCGAGGATAATTCCCAAATTTCTGGTTTAAATGGTTAGGCAGCTGGTGTGCTCATTTCTGAGAGGCAGCAACTGGGAAGACCAGCAGTTTGTTTCTTGGGAGTCTTTCCCATTGCTTTGGAAGTTTTTGAAGGAAAGAGACTTTTTTTTTCCAACTAATACTTCCATTTTTAACGTGGCATTCCTCTAACATGCTTGATAAGTGATGAAGAATAAAATTTTGGTGTGCACCTGAGTCCTTTGGGGAAAGGTTTTTCACTAATTTCTTTTGACAACGGTGTTCCAATTAGTGAAAGGGTCATGTTAACCAAAGGAAAGCATTTTTGTGGCTTGTATCAGTTCCCAAATGACACCTCAGTTCAGGATCCTCAAGCGAAATATGGAAAGAGGGATGAAATGAAGAATTAGGGAGACGAAATCAGAATCCAGGTGAGGAAAAATCTGCATGTGGACTATATTACAGATAGTTTAAGAGTGCTTTCTTCTTTGTAGCTGAGCAACTGAAGATGTTAGAAGTCTATAATAACATCTTAATTTAGAGAATAGAGAGGGTAGACCACTAATTAAAGATTCAACCCAGGCCACCTACCCCTTAGGAATGAATCCCAGATCACTCCCCTCAACTGTGCTTCATTGGGCACTTCACAAATGTTCATTGAATCATAGGCTTTGACTAGTGATGTGCTCTCAGCATCAAGGGTGTGTCTGCTCCTAAATCTCCAGGTGCCCCATGCTTCAAGGGTGCTGTGCACTTTCAGTTTCTTCAGGTAGGCTGACACCCACCTCTGTGAGTCACAGCATTGTACTGCACATCTTTTTAAAATTCTTACAAATTAACATATCTCTTAATTTCTTTACTACCAAATAGACCTAAGTATGTGTCTCACAATTGATAGACCATTATGGCTTAGTGCTCAAATTTTCATAGAGAAAAGTGCTGAAAGAACTATGTCTGGTTTGCAAGTTATTTTATCTAGTGAGATTCAACTTATCTTTGCTCACCAGGCAACCTACTAATTTTCCAAATTAATAAAACCCACACTCTAAATCATAGTAAGATTTGGAGTTTTAAAAGAGAAATTCTTGCTATTTAAGAACGCTTTATTAGCCCAACTGGACACATGAAGTTGGTTATATCATTTCTAACACAGTTTGGAACTTGCTTCTGGCCCGCATTTCAGGCTCCCTGGAAACTGGTATTTGCATACACACGTGCTTGGTACTTGGTGCCAGGGCATTTTTGGATGAGGCAAAGCAGCCTAGTGACTTCCTTTGGGAATAAGCTTACTTTGGAGAAGTGCCCAGCCAGGGTCATTGCCAGGAAATAATTTCCCTGCAGGGGAAACATTCCTCCTCAACCAGCACAGTGTCCTTAGGAGTTAACCTAGTCCACTGCATGGCATCCTTTGCCTGGCTCTGAAACTGCAAACACGCAGCTCATTTGGCAGGATGCAGATGCTTTCACAGCTTCTTGAAAGTGCTCTAAGCAAAATTAGATACATTCCAAGTTCATTTCAGTCTTGAAAATAAAAGAAGAAAATGTCACTTGTGCATTAGCCTACTTTAAGCACTTACCAATGGTGAGCCCTTTTAAATGAGTATTTGAGTAATTAAATTCTGAGGAGTAGAGACACCTGGGTTTCAAGTTTAGATGAAACAAAATGTTTCAAAAGTAGGACTCAGACCTGTACTTACTAAGCCATTCAAGGTGCTTCATGGAGTGTAACAGCTCAAGATGGGTTGGTTTGGTATCAGGGCTAATATAGACTTTGGAAGGTCCCTAACTCTGAGTGACAGTCTTGTGAAGTCACTGATGATCATAATATGAAGACACATATGTGGTAATTGTTTTTAATTTGTTTTTTGTTTTTTAAAATTATTTTAAGGTGTTGACACTCTGCGTTTTATCCTCCATTCCTTCCCACCAAGCCCTTCATCTTCCTCTTTCCTTTACCTTTCCTTTGCCTGAAAGAAAAAAAAAAATACACACACACGTTGCATTAGGGAGAAGCTAAGAAGACATTAGTACAGGGTGCATCTTTCATTGTATTGAACCTATGTTTGCTATAAATTACTATAAACTTCCAGAAAAATAGGCACAAAATTCAATTTGTTGTTAATTTAGTACCCAGCATGTACTAGAAACTTAATAGGCATCCCATAAAAGTGAACCTAGTGAATTTACTCCCCTTCCCAACCCTTTAATTTGCACTGACAAGAAAAGGACTTCAGAAACAGAATGTGGCCATAGCTTGCTTGCAACAGTCTTGGCAAATTGAACTTTCAAGAGAGGTCATGGTCTCTACTGTGTGTCCTGGGAGGGAGCCTCAGATTACGTTTTAAAAACACTGTTCTTTGTTCTTGCTAGTTTCACTCCTCTCTTCTCTCACTTTTTGGTACTTTATATGTGATTTTATCCTTTTGCTTTTCTTGTTGGCCTTGAGAATGGATATTTTATACAATTGTGATATTGGCAGTATTTATGTTGCTTGTGACTTGGTGGTTAGCCTGTATTTTAGTTCATGGTTGTTTACTGTGTTTTTCTCTGCTAGTTTATCTTATTGGGTCTTGCCATTTTTCAAAAGTTTGGTTTGCTGCAAGACTGATTTCTTCTTTAGTTTTTGGTTTTAGTTGTGTTGTTTTAAGTGGACCATTTACTAACTTTACAGTTGCTGTAGGGTGCCTTAAACAGTTTATTAAGATACATAGTCTTGGGGAACGCTGTAGTAGCAACTGAAAGTGGTGGGCTTCTTCTATTAATGGAGATTAGTTTTAATTACTGACTTGCTCTCCACCCTTGAATATTATTCCACTATGAGTCACTGTAAATGAAAAGTTCTATGCATTTCCTATTTTCACAGTAGATGGGAGGAGGAGCCATAGGTTCAAAGAACAATACCTTTAATCAGTTTCTCTAGATTTGCATTATGTAAATAGTGGACTGTACTTATATTTTACATATGATTTATGTATATATATGTATTATATGAAAACACTACCTAAAGTTGGCTTTTCAAGGTTGACTAAAGAAATGAGAATTTTCCTAGTGAAATGATGAATGGTAGTAACAGGTAGGAATAAAAGATAGTAGATTTTTTTAGTCCTATATCATAGTATGATTTCCCTTTGAAGTAACATCCTGTCTTAACTTGATTACATGTCATGGCCTTTCTGTAACTTAATTCATGTGATTAGAACTTGTTGAATTAGTCAAGGGCTCCATTTGTACATATGTACTGTTGCTTCTAGATTTTTGCACATACTGTTTCTTCTTTCTGAACCACTTATCCACGTGTCTATAAGCTCTTTACATGGTGAAATCCTACAAAGTATCTTAGATTTCAGTACAAGTATACTTTCTCAAAGTGATCCTTTCAACTCTAATTTCATCTCTTTGGCTCTCTGTTCATCATTTCCTATATTTCCCCCTTGGTAGCACTTTCAATAATTGGAAAATGTGTCTGTTGATGCAACTGTTTGACAACTCTTGTCTCTGTATCTGGTGGTAAATGAGAGTCTGATTTTCTTAATTCTTTATCACCATTTCTAGGTAGGTGTTAAGAATAATTGTTGACTGAAATAATTATGTGTCAGAGAGAGGGGGGGGGAGGGGGAAGAGAAAGAGAGAGAAATTGTTCCATGAGACACTCCCATCCCCTTCTTTAGTCATGGACCATAATTCTAACATCGGATAGCTATGTCCCAAATTACTGACATCATATATTCAGTCACCATCAGCAATGCCCTATCTTTGGTCTACTAAGGATAGTTGTCATTATTACTTGTTAATGAATGGAAACGAACAAGAGATTCTTAGAGACAAAAAGGAAGTAAAATGGTTGCTACAATTACGGTAAATTAAGAAAAAAGTTTTGAAAATGGTAGTTTGTCTCATTATAAATACAAATACTCATTTATAAAAAAGTGAGATGTGCGGAAGTAGTCACAGCATTCACAATCCATTTACCAAAAAATGATTAATTTATATTTGTAATAGTTTATTTTAAAGTAGATCTGTTTAATTGTATATAAGATATTATAACTATACATTATAGAGTACTTAAACAAAATTGAGATAACACTATATATTCAGTTCTGTATTCTGCTTTTTCTTACAGTAGCATTTTTACTGTGACGTTTTCCCCACAATGTAGAGCATGAACATTCCCTTTATATATTTATATCATCATTAAACTATTGCCTCATCATTAAGAATTTCTGAAACTATTTGTCTTCCCTTCCATGTAATTTGTTGTTCACATTGCAATTAATATGTTTACCTTTGCCTACTTTGTCATCTAAATCCATCTAAATCCACTTGAGCTATTTATATGGCCATAGCTGTTGCCTACATTACAGCAAGGGGGTGGGGTGTGCGGGTCAGGTATGAGGAAAGAGATGTTAGAAAGAGAAAAAAGGAAAAGTGTGGGGTCTTAGAAAAGACATGACAATGGAGAGCTAGGAGTGGGTAGGTGGACAAGCTGGTGAGATGCAAAAGCCACTCAGACCTCAGCTCAAACCCAGACTGACACAGAGGTGCATGTTTCAAGTGTTGCCTGGTTAGGCGTGTTAAGCATTTTGTCTTTCAATGTGTGATATCAAAGGAGAGCAAATGTGTAAAGCAGACTTGCAAAGCTCTTCACTTCAATGATGTATTGTCACAGTAAAGGAACTGTGATGCATTTTAAGTCTTTTTCACATCTTCAAACTTCCCTTCTCTGCTCTCATTTTTTTCCCCTTTGCTCATAATTATGTGTGGCTTTTTTTTCCCCCTTCAAATAATCATTTTTCTGACTTCCCAGTGTAGATTATACCACATGTTTTTGTCAAAATCATCTACCATGCACTTTTTCGACAATATTAATACTGCTTACATCAATCTTGGGACCATATATACTACAGAATTGTGTAATATTAAGCTGTGTTCTAGCATTATGAATAATGATTTGGGGATTTGTCCACGCTATGCAGGAAGAGGGAAAGCACTGTCTGCTCTCATCTGTGTTTATGGTTGTGACACACAATGGCAGTATACTAAGATGAGCAATCATGGTATGATACTGTTTACTTAACTATGCTGTCTAAATACAGTTCTTTCTAAGCACAAAGTTAGATGCTGCAGTGCATCTCACCTTGAGAAAGGTGGAAAACACCAAAAGTATTCATTTTTAAGGTAAAGAGTGCTCTGCATGTGACTGACACTATCTTATTGCCCACATATTTTGTCCCTCTGCAATTGGAATCTCATGAGCCTCATGTCACTGATTTCACAGTACTACCCGTAGCAGTCATTATTGGAACCTCTTCTGTATGTCTTCCAAAAGATCCTTAGGATACACAGCCAACTAAGGTAATCTTTTATCCTCAAAGCAGTCCTGGTGTTCAGGGCACACATTGCTCTCTGTGAGTCCTGGGTGGTCTCGGCCCTGGCTCCCTTACTGGGCTGTAGTTGCCCTTATACCACTACTCTCCCTGGGTTCCATCCACCGTCACCACACGGGTCTTGCTATGCACCCTGTGCACCACATAATGCATCATCTCCTGGTCATTGACCTGACTTTTCCTTAATGTTGGAATCCTCACAGTCACTCACTTCTTTGTTTGCTTTCTCCTGAATGTCCCCTTCTCTCTTCAACCTCAATTTTTCTTTTTATAGCACCATCACGTATAACATAGTCTTTGTTCGCTATCCACACTAGGATTAATAGTTTATGATGACAAGGACTTGTTTTCTTTTGCTGAATCTACAGTGCTCTCAGCCAGTACCTGGTATGGGGATTATGTGCTGAACAAATAAATTGATGGACATATAAACCACTGAGTCCTTAGCTCCATGTTTAGTGTTGTGACAGTGGCCTACACAGGGTGACGGAAGGAAAGATAATTAGGAAAGTGCCCCTAAGATTATCAGCTTCATCTTGAATATTCTGCCCATGATGTAGCATTCAGTTTTATTTTTATTACTTCCTTTCAGTGATTCTAAGCAATAGCCAGACAAGTCACTTCATTGCTTCTTTTGTTTTCATCTTTTATCTTCCTTTTCCTGTTTCTCTTCCACTAGATTTTTATACACCCCCCCCAGACTATGCTATTCATAATTCTTCCATCTGTCAAAGGCCAACTCAGACAGCAGCTCCTCTGCTCTCTTTTGTGTAACTACACAGGCTTTCTGTCTAGTCCATCTCCTGTTTCTCTCACTGAGCTGTCACCATCTGTATGATTGATATGCATTGCTACTTTCACTTTCAGTTCACTCTTAAGACCCAAAGGAACTTTATCCATTCTGCCCTGTACATAATAGGTGCTTGATAAATGTTTGTGGATATCTGAAGCACATGTCTGAGGGAAGTAACAAGAAAATCACCTGTTGCTTATACAATAGGGAGAAGTAACATTTTGAAATGAATCATTAACTTTTGGGAAACTGTTTCTGGGGCATATGAGACAGAATCCCACACTATAAATCAGAATAAATGATGAATGGGAAAAGGTAGACTTCATTCTTATCTTATGTCATGTTGGGCTTTTCTCTAGTACTCACTGCCTCAGTCTTCTGGCTTCTAAAGTTGGGCTGGGGAGCCAGGATGCAGGGATATGTGCCTAGCTGAATATTTGATCTCTTGAGTTCTTGCCATCTAAGACTTTATGGTACAGTGGAGAGTCTCCCAGGTTTACCATGTGAACCTGGCTGTCTTTGTTAGAACAAGTTACATTTATATAAAGAGAAATAGCTGGGGGAGAAACACCCTTAAAATGCATGTGATAACGATTTTGCAGTTTTCTAAGCCAGTCTTTGTTTTGTTGAGTACTTCTCATTTGCAATATAAAAAGCTTTCATTGGAAGCCTTAAGTGAGAATATTCTAGATCTGATATTTGAAAGTTCATTAGCAAACCATTCCCAGAGTAATACCGATATTTATGTTATATACTCCACTTTTATCTAACAGATTGAATTTGCCTAAAAGAGGTTAATTTTTTCTAATTGCATTGTAAAGCTCCATTTTGATACAAACACAATTGGACTGCAATTGTATACAAGTCATTCTACTGTAGGATAACCTGATGTGTTACAGTGGTTTGGAAGAACTAAGAGAAGACAGAGTGGTATAGCAATTTCATCTGTCTCTAAAAAGCAGCTATCTTAGCTTTCTTATGAAAATTTATGTGCAAGTTGATGTGTAGGACTTCCATGAAGAATCAGAGACTGGGTATATGGTCAGATTCTTCCTTTGTTGTGTTTCTCTTTATCTATCTGGTAACATCTGGTAACTGCTTGACCTTTTAAGGACATTGAGAATCTCAGTATTCTCAAAATCTCAGAGACACTAGGTTAGGACCTGCTTAGTTAAGATGATTTGAGACTGGAAGTTCATGAGGTTGGTCAGAAGGTAAGCCATTCTTCTGGTATGCATTCTATGAATGCTTGTAGATCCCGTTATGGCTAAAACTTAATCCCATCTGAAGGGTCAGTGAGCCGTGGACCATCTTACACTGAGTTCTAGTCTTGCTTCTTTCTGTCTTTCCATTTTCAGAATCTGGACTGAGGAATACAACCATACCTTCTAGTCAACAGGCTGAAAGTTCTTTCAGAAACCACATGTGTTTGATCAGAATCAGCTACATAAAGACTCGGTTGGTGCCTCATGAAAATATGATATCTCTTATTCAAATATTGAGAATTTCAGTGTGATGACAGCAGAATATCAGTGTGGGCACTTCTGAACACAGGACCCTATTTGACTGTATGAAGTCCTCCCTGTACTTGATTATAACCTCAAAGTCATGTAGGGAAAATCCAGGCCTACCTACTGGCCAAGAATTTTTCCCTCACCTGTTCATAACCAACTGAAATAGTATAGTAAAAATGTCCATGTCTAGGATTGCTTCACCTTCAGCTCACCTCCACTGAGATGAGCTCTCCCTTCCAGTTATTCTTTGGTTTGCAGTTCAGCTTCCAATACATCCCTCCCCCCCTCCCCCCTTACTGCGAACTTAAATGCTGGCTGTTGAGTAGCCATTTTTCACTTTTAGAAAGTGAAATGACATCAGAGGTACTAAACAAATCACCTTTAGGATAACACAAGGACTCAAGTATTTATGCTGTCAGTTCATTTGCATTTTTCTTTTTAATTTTTTTGATAATCATAGTCTCACTTTCAATATAATATTGTGAACTGAGAAATTCCCACCCCCTTGCTTTTCATTGCAGGTGAAAACAGGAGTATAAATTGCAAGATGTGCAGTTATGCCTAAAAATGCTAGAGGTATTTTAATGCAAAGGAAAAGACTGTTTCTCGTAAAAATAGATTTTATGCCATACTTTGTAATGGGGCCTAACAGTACATATACTTCCAAATGTCATTTTAAAATGCTAGAAACAGCTGTACAAATTATTTCCTGTTGCTGTTTTCCTTTTAATTGTAACATTTAGGAAATTAACATTTGGGGTCAAGATAATTCCAGTAAAGTAAGATAGTGAATTACACTTACTTAAAATGAAGCCACATTAAATTACAATTGAAGTAGATAATCTTCCCTTGATATTAACACATTCACATTTATATTTTACAGTCTATTAAGATTTGCTATTTGAAATAATTATCATTGATTATGGAAGGAGGTATATTTTAAAGTATGATTACTAAAGATATAATATCTTTTAAGAGTTATGTAGTACTAGCAAGGGTTTAGATTACCTCATATTGACAATATAGTCTCTGACTTTATGACTTTTTCCTTAGACTGTTTGCGACTTTACTATTAAGCAACTATATGTTTTCCTTTTTTCCATTCCTGTTTTGGAGGAAATAGTAGTCATTATTTATCAAGGACATATTGCTTTCACTATAAAACACTTAAATTTTTTTTTGAACTTGGAAACAGGTCAAAGAGATGAAGTCATACTTCTTCATTAAGAAGTAAGATGAAGTCATACCTCTTCATTAAGGCTTTGAGTTCTTAACTTAGAACTTTACATTTCAATTGATGCTACTTTGAAATCAACCTTATCTAAAGTTGACAGTTGCCACTCATCCAAATTCTTTTCCCTTTTCCATCCCAATCAAGTGTCCTAAAGTAAAACTGCTCCAGAGGAGGAACTAGTGATTTCATCAGCCTAGAGACTGTTAGGTCCACCTCTGCTGTTCTGAGACTACATTTCTGTCCCTGAGAATTCCCAATCCTTATATGAAATCTGTCTTTCCCACTCTTTGCTTGTCCTTATTGATGTTACCGACTTGCCTTTTAGGCATTTCCTTCTAAACTTGACCATCTTTCTAAGCCCTGCTATTATATAATTGTATGTAGATAACTGATCCTACCATCTAGTTGCTTAGGTGTTAATCACATCAAAGTCTGGACACTTTTTTGGTTTCTTACTTTCTACTGTAAACCTTGTCTTGTCCCTGTCCAGTCAAGTGCAAATCCCTAACTTTTGTGATATTCTCTTTCCAGATTCTTAGATGGTCTTTTTGTTTTTCCTATTACCAGGGTCTCTGTTCTAGAATCTTTAACTCCCTAATCTAAATCTATACTCAGGCATCTCAGCTCAATGTTTCCAGAGAAAGCCATAGCTATATAGAGATCATTACTTGTGTAAACTGATGGTCTCTACCCTTGAATAATAGCCAGATACTCTTTTTGCTAGTCTTTATCAATTATCTTGTGGTAGGTCTCTTCACCTCTTACAAATAATCCACAAGGTCTCTCTGTCTTTACCTCTACAACTCTCCATTCTTACTTTTAACAGAGAATCTTCCTTTTGAAAATACCAAGTCCTCAAAGAATAACACCCTCAATTTCCATGTCTGTCACATATTCTCTCTTCTTTCTTTAGTGTTTCAGTGGCTTCATTGCCATTGAAACTGTCTTTCTCAGCGTAACTTCCCCTATCTGTTCTGAGTCCATTTGGACTAATAGTGTTTATGAAGTGCTGCTATCAGTGAGCAGTCATATCAAGTTCTCTACCCACTGAAAATTAGGATGATTTCTCAATGTAGTTTCAGATAAGGAAATGAAAGTAGAAAGGTTGAGAGATTATTTCACAGTCAAATAGAAATCAGTATCTGATTTGGGCTACATTAATTCCAGAGCTGTTGATAGTTGTTCATCTGTTCTTTCCTTATGGCCCAGGAGTTCTGCTCATAAGATAGTTCATTCTCCTCACAGTTTTTCCTATTCTTCTGGCTTATTTATATCTGAATTTAAATATTTGTAAGCCTTTTCCATCTGTTAAAATGGCCAGTCATCTTATTAAAGCTACCATTTCTAGTTTCACAGTCTCTATTGACTGCCTATTCACTCTTCAGTACTGAAGAGTGACCCCCAGTTCAAAAAAGTCATCGGTGACTGATATTTTGTTAAGTTAAATGTGCTGTCCTGAGCAAATCTTACTTCACGTGCCTGAGACATTTCATAATACTGATCCCTTCTTTATTGGGCACCTTTCTTCTTCTTTCCTATGCCTGCTCTCTGCTGATTTACTCTTTGTCCTTAACTGTTCTCCCTAACCTCATTTGAGAGCCCAGTCTTCTCTGCCAGTCACAACGCCTGATGTCTTCCACATTTCCCACTAAGCTCATCTATAAATATGCTCTGGGGAATCTCATCCACTCTTGTGGTTTCCAGTTGCTGTCTAGATGCTGGTGAATTTCAGGTGTATATATCTATTTCATTGATATGGATATCAGTACCACTTCTTTATGTTTCCCCCTCCTTTCTGTGCATCTCAATTTGGAGCTCCCCCTTAGAGTCATTCAGTTTGACATGTACCAGAGTTGAACTTACCTTCTTGAAGCCAGAGAGATTAAAATTGTGATCTCTAGAGTCAACATTGATTCTGAAATTTGCTAGCAATATGATCATTTATCATGGATAAAATGAGGTATTGATGGCACTTACTATGCAAGGCTATAGTGAGAGACAAATGGGAAGTACGAGAACCAGGTATTTGTGGAATCTTCAGTGAATGTCAGCTTGAATGAACATTAACCACCATAATATTAACTCTAGTTCAGCTACCACTGCTACCTCTACTCTATGTCCCACTCCATGTCTCCTTTAGTTTCTTTCTCTCATTTATCCTCGGTCCTATCTAGGACCTCTGACTATATGACTTCTTACTTTGTTTCTTCCCATGTTGCTCCTCTCTAATCTATCTCTCTGTAGAACATCAGTTCTATGTGTTCTGTGTCTGCCATTTCCCACATAGGAAATCTGGTTTAATCATTTTCAGAATTCTAAGTTTCTGTATTATGCACAAGAAAGAACAGCACAATTGGATCTAAGTTTCTTTGAGAAGGTTGCCTGAATTCTATGTACTACCAAATTCTGAGATCAACACACTGCTCTGTGTGATCCAGCACCGTGTCATTCCTCAGTCTTGTCTCATGGTACAATCTTTGTGTTCCTTTTACTGCCACTTGTGCAATGGGAGTTACATGGGGGTAGGAACCACATCTCTGTTTTAGATCATTATATCCTCTTTACCTGGCAAAATGCTTTACATTATGCTCAATTTTTAAAAAGTAGATTCTTAATAAAGATGAAGATATTAAAACTCATATTTATGGGGGAAATCTTTGATTAGATCTTCCTAGTGATATTATCTGCTGTAAGACTTAGCTTTGAGCACATCAACTTGTTCTCGGATGCATAGGTGAGGATAGTACATACTGAGAACAGCTCAATGGGTGCAAGTTGTAACCAATTCTTGGTAGGTTTTCATTTAAACTCAAGTTTGTCAACTCTGAGAGTAGCTTATGCTTATGTATTTTTTTAGATTGTTAGAGCAGTGGCTACTAATGGTCATGTTGAACTATTGTTCACAAGAAATAAAAATAAAATATAAAGACATAGGGATAAGGGAAATTCTCCAGTTTAGAAAATACTTTGTTATCCAGTGATTCTTTTTGACTCTGTAAGTACCTCTAGATTCAATTGTACAAAAGTCTAAATAACCATCTACTAGGAAACATCCCTAGAGTTCTGTTTATTGTTGTATAAAGATAATGATTTTATATTAACCTTAAAGAAACCCTATACCTACTTAATGTAATTACGAATGAGTTGGACTTGGTAATTGGCAGCTATCTTTCTTATATATTTATATGATTGATTTCCATAGATGGTAGTACCTGGAATCTACAGATTATGTTCATTTGACTGAACAATAAAAATAACCCTAAATAGAAAGTTTCAATGGAAGATTTAATAACATTATTTTATATCACATATTTGAGCATTGTTTATAAAGTGAGTTAATAGAGGGTATTTTGAAAACATGGTGTTTTGCCTTGGGTTCAAATCCTAGTTCCACCACAATCTTAGATTATAATTTGAAGTTCTTTCTTATATCTGAATACTAGGTTCCTCACCTATCAAACAGAGATACTTATTTACTATATTAAGGGTTTGCTGAGTACAAAAGGTATAGACTTTCAGTTATAAAATTAGTGACTCATGAGAATGTCATGTACAGCATGGTGATTATCATCAGTAATATTGTATTGAATATTTGAAAGTCATTTAGGGAGTAAGAAGATCTTAAAAATTTCTCATCTCAAGAAGATTTTATAAATATATGGGAACAGATGCTTATTATAGTTATTCTGGTGATCATTTTGCAGTAGATACAAGTAAACAATCATGTACATTTCAAACTATTGGTGCATGTCAATTATGCCTCAATTTAAAAGAGTTTAAAAAATGATTTGCTGAGACAAAGTAAGATAACATATAAATTCCTCAGCACAGCACTCAATTCTACTTACAAAAGCTACCAGACATCTCACTCTCAATATTAGACACAACTAAATTGGAACCAGACTTATTTGAAATACTTGTTAACTCACTGTAAGAAGTACTGTTACTGGTCTGGATTTGCGTATTGTCCAAGGAAAACAATTGATGGTGAATTTTTCTGTAGTTCAGCCTTTTCACTGTATCTGTCATCTCCCTCAACAAGGAAATGTTTTTAAGTGTTATAGTTTTATACTGTTTGATAGGAGTTTTGAAACCTTGCAATCCAAAATTTTAGAATTTGAAAAGAAATCAGCTTGTACTGGTAATAATTTAGTGAGTTATATAAAAACTCTTAATGACCTAGCTCCCTTTATTTGCTATCACTGTGGTTAAGTCAGTCTGTGACCTGTCTAGCCCTCTGTAACTTGTACATTGTGTAAGTACTGATTAGAGGAGGATCTTGATGGACCCATCTACATTGTAACTCTCTCTAAAGTAATCAGAATATGAATGCAAGTACTCTTCACAATTATTGATAATTAGTTGTTTTTTTGCTATAATTTTTCATGGAACACATGCAAAATATAACATAAACTAACTTTTTGGTGTGTTTGCTTCAAAAAATTATTGAGCATTGTGATATTTATGAAAATATATTTCATTCTATGCATGGCTATTGGCTTTTATAAGTACCTAACTGCTTTTCTCCTGATATTTTCCCAGTTAATTCTTTCTTAATTGATGTTGTCTGTGCTCTCTCCCTCTCTATCTCCTTGACAGTCTTTTACCTATAAAAGGACCCATCTGTCTAAGGTAGAGATTCTCTATTTTTATGTACTCATCAGTGACTAAGCTGCATGGAGTAAACATGTTTATAACTTAGAAGTCTCCTTTAACTCTGCCTTTTTAGTACAGTGATATATTTTTTTGTAATTTTCCTTTAGTAAAATATGTTCTTTTCAATCTGAAACAAGCACCAAAAAAGTATGTCTAATTTCTAATCATAGTTGTAGAACATTTTAAACTTGCTAATTCATGGTATTTAAAATTGTACTTGATAAACTGATGTTTTTTTAAATATGTAACTATGGAGTAAGGGAGAAAGAATGACTTATTTTGAAAAGTGACTTATTTTCACTTAATTTTATTAGACTTGAATTTGAGCGGCAACAGAGAGAAGAATTGGAAAAATTAGAAAGTAAAAGGTAAGCCATGTGGGTTATGGGTTTTAACACTAGTGTAGTCTGGATTCTTGTGTTAAGGACCTCAACTGATTCCAGCTGTGTCTGTTTTAATATCACTCTGGCTGAGTTTATTATTATCATATATTGACTATAGGTCATGTCTCTCCATCTGATTACTTTTGCTTTGAAATTTTAAAATAGTTCATCGTTAAGTACTTGTGAAAAGGTGGGGAATAGGATCAGTAGGCAAATTTAATATATTCATTGGATTTAATACAAGAATATATAGATTTGTTTAAATTTAGCTTCAGGTGTTTCTTCTTTTAATAATATCTTGAGTTCTTAAAAAAAAAAAATCAAACAAATGAAAAGTTCCCTTTCTTTTGTTCCCCTCTTTTTAAAAATCTTTCCTTATGTTGTACTTTCCCTTTTATAATTTGCCTTTTTATATTATTCATTTACTTTTGGGGTATAGGTATATGTCTGGTTGTTTAATTAATTTTATTTAATGTCATTCTGTAACTTAATTTTATATGTTCTAAATATAATTCTTTGTCTGACAAAACTATAATGGTTGTCTCCTGTTCTTTTTTCCCTGTCCTATTTAACAAGCCAATAAATGGACCAATGATAGAGTGGAGTAAAATCTAAGGCCATAAAAAATCTCCAAGCTAGGTGTTTATTTTCTAGGATCTGGAATTTAGATATTACAGATAAGTTAGTTTCCAGCACCATGTAAGGTAGATCTTTGTTGTATCAGGAGATGGGCGCCATATATCCCTCCTCATAGCTACACTCTGTTTTTGCTTTAGAGGCCATTTGGACCTCCAAACTTTGAGTTAGCATCCAGTGGGGTTCATTGTTCTCTGAGACAAAACAGAACATATAACGGCCCAAATAATGCATTTGCATATTCTAATGGAGACTCCTGTTATTTTCAACATTATATATTAATAAATTAATATTTTGGGTCACTTGATGATTGCCATTTGTCCTGGTGATTAAATGTTAAATAGCACTAGTTATTGGAGCTGGAACAATGAACTGTCAGTTATCTTGACTTTGATATTTGACCCCACTGAGTCCAAGGACAGCATAAGCATTTTTATTTAATGTCGTTTTGTAACTGAATTTCTGTAGAGTTTTTGCCATTGGGCTGAATAAAATTACTCACATTTAAATTTAAATTGGGCATAGCTCTTTCTGTTTGAGCTCAGGGGGCTTTTTAAATGATACCATGCATAACACATTATGCTTATAGACTCTACAAAGAAATGATATCAGAGGCGACTTCAGGAGATTAGGTAAATGATATGTCTAACAGTTAAAGATTAAAAAAAATTAAGCAGCATGCTGCTGGAAAGTAAAAGGGACAGCAGCTTTCGCTCTTTATTCTAGGGAGGTTTGACTTTCTGCTTTATGTTCATTATCAAAACATTTCAGTTAGGGGGCAGTTAGAGCAGAATTCGAACACAGTGATCAAATAATGATTAGTCAACACTTTGCATTTCAGGAAGCTCATAGAAGAAATGGAGGAAAAGCAAAAATCCGATAAAGCAGAGCTGGAACGGATGCAGCAGGAGGTGGAGACGCAGCGCAAGGAGACCGAGATTGTCCAGCGCCAGATCCGCAAGAGGGAGGAGAGCCTCCAGCGCCGCAGTTTCCACATAGAGAGCAGACTAAAGGATCTGCTCGCGGAGAAGGAAAAATTTGAAGAGGAAAGGCTGAGGGAGCAGCAAGAAATTGAGCTCCAGAAGAAGCAAGAAGAAGAGAGCTTTCTCCGTGTCAAAGAAGAACTTGAGCGACTCCAAGAACTCAACCACAATGAGAAGGCCGAGAAGATTCAGATTTTCCAAGAACTGGACCGGCTTAAAAGGGAAAAGGACGAACAGTATGCTAAACTCGAACTGGAAAAAAAGAGACTGGAGGAACAAGAGAAAGAGCAGGTGATGCTTGTGGCCCATCTGGAAGAGCAGCTCCGAGAGAAGCAGGAGATGATCCGGCTCCTACGGCGTGGGGAAGTCCAGCGTGTGGAGGAGGAGCGTCGTGACCTGGAAGGCATCCGGGAGTCCCTTCTGCGGGCCAAAGAGGCTCGGGTGGAGGGAGACGACGGTGGCGAGGAGTTAGAACGGGCCCAGCTGCATTTCCTGGAGTTCAAGAGAAGGCAACTGGTCAAACTTGCCAACCTGGAGAAGGATCTGGTTGAGCAAAAGGACCTCCTGAAAAGGGAGGTTGAAGAAGAACAGGAAATCCTGGGGCGTTTAAAGTCAGAAAATGAAGAAGAATTCCAGTTGTTGGGGGCAAAGGATGAGAATGTCGCAAATGTTATCTTGCTAGCTCAAGATTTAGAGAAAATAAAACCTGCAGAGTACAGACTGCAATATAAAGAGCGCCAGCTTCAGTATCTCCTGCAGAATCATTTGCCGACTCTGTTAGAAGAAAAGCAGAGGGCATTTGAAATCCTTGACAGAGGTCCTCTGAGCTTAGACAACACCCTTTATCAGGTAGAGAAAGAAATGGAAGAGAAAGAAGAACAACTTGCGCAGTACCAGGCCAGTGCAAGCCAGCTGCAAAAGCTCCAAGCCACCTTTGAATTCACTGCCAACATTGCACGTCAGGAAGGAAAAGTGAGAAAAAAGGAAAAGGAGATTCTGGAATCACGGGAGAAGCAGCAGAGAGAGGCACTGGAGCGAGCAGTAGCCAGGCTGGAGAGGAGGCACTCGGCTCTGCAGCGGCGCTCCGCCCTGGGCCTGGGGATCGAGGAGCAGAGGCAGAAGCTGGCCTCTCTGAACAGCAGCAGCAGTGAGCAGTCAGGGCTCCGTGCCAGCCTGGAAGCCGAACAGGAGGCTCTGGAGAAGGACCAGGAGAGGTGAGGTTTGGGATTGGAAAGTGAGGCACACCACTGGTGTCATTGGTTATACATTCTCTCCTTCCCCTAGAGTGTTCCTTATGGTCTTCAAAAAGTAATTTTTTTTTTTTTTTTAGCCTTTAGATGTTGGTATACTGGCTAAGCATTCTTTTCTTTCTCCTTAAGGTCCTCATTTTAGCATCTTTGGCCTAACATTGAAAAAAAAAACAAAACCATGAAGACAAGATGCTTATCTGTTACCCCAAAGACCCAACAAGTGTGAATGTTTTAATAATTGATGAAAAGAAAGCTCTCTTTCCCTTCTTTATTTTACCCTTTCTGTTCCTTTACCCTCCTTCAACCATGCTCTTTGCCCTTCCCTTTTTTCTCTCATCCCTCCAATTTTTCTTCTATCTTCCCTTCTTTTCCCTCCCTCCCTCCCTCCCTTATATTTCTTTTTGTTCCCTGTCTCTTTCCTTCTCAATCTCTTTTGTTTTTTTCCTCTTCTTTCCCCCTCCCTGCCTTCTCCTTTCCTGTCATTTGGCCAACATCTTCTGTATGACCAGCTCCTGTTCTAGTGAAACCCAGCTCTGTGCTCACAGGTACCAGGAGTGCTCTCCATGCTTAGTAGGGACCTACAGAACATTCCTTCTTCCAGCCCTGTGATTCACAGTGTATCAGGGGAGACCCCAGGATTCTCTATTAAGAAACAAACAAGCAACCAAACAATATTATCCAGAGGTTGTGCACACAGTGGTGTATTGGAGTGTGTTTGGTGATGATTTATTAATACTGTAGGTGTTATCAAAAGTAAAACTGGGTGGTAGTACCATTTGCATAGTCAAGAAAGAATGCGTGTCTTCCTCTCTTCATGTTGGCCCACTTCTCATGATAGGTTTTTCAAAACAAACAAATACATGAATCTGAGGACATCTTTTCTGGTAGCTCTGCAGACATGATACCAAGACTCCCAGAAAGCTGCCTGGTGTGCAAACATTACCCTATTTGGAGTCCTCCAAGAGGGTTTCACTTTGGGCCTCCATCGCCTCATCTGTGCTGGAAGGGGGTAGAAAACATCAGGGGGTTGTGCATTTCCTTTAACTCCAGGCCCTTTGGTCAGTTGAGTTCTGTTCAGGTTGGAAGGCTTGGAACATTGCCCCCTAACTAGCATTCCCACTACCCATAGTTCTCCTGAGGGGGCTGCAGCAGAAGTCCAGTCTTCTGACCTTGAGGAGCAGAGCTTGACAGTAACAGGCCTGGATCAGTACTGATTTACAAGGTAGTCAGCTAGAGTCTCTGTCAGTCATTTTGCTTGGGAAGGTCAGAACAATCTCCTTCCCAGCAGTGTACTTTTGCTGTAGATTGTTTACCCGTTTCTCCAATAATTCCCTTGGGCAAAACAGCAACAAATAACAATCAGAAACTATAATGCTATTACTTCAGAGAAATAGGTTGGAGGCTTAAGAAAATGATTGCAGGTATGTTATGTAAATGAAATTGCTGGACAAAGCTCCAGTCCCAGGAAATTTAAAGTAGTGGAGGGCATGCTCTCAATTTGTACCCTGCAGTGTGCAGTACAAGTGCAGGGTGAGCTTTTAGCTTGATGTCCCTGCCTTTTGTCAACTGGCTTCACTCCCTGACCATTAGTATGAATCCTTTATAATAACTACAGTATCTTGATTTCCATGGCAGTGGTTTGCCCGACTCAGCATTCCTCTCAGAGTCACACAAAGGAGTCTTTTAACTTCATGTGTTTTGATGGAGTGGACTTTGCTACAACCTAATTCAGGCCAGCTGATTTTCAGCTCTTTGCCCTGACCGTGATGCTCTTGCCACTTTCTCTGGGTGTTGGTTTTATGTTTTCTGATCTCTCTGGGTTCTCATGGCCAACCCAGCCTGATTTGGGTGTTTATGGAATTCCACAAATGTGAAATAATGCCTTCATGTGGCAGGAGGTTGGACAACTATATACTGAACTTGGCTTCCCCTATTGGCTTCCTTTATGGGCAAGATTTCATGTACTTTCTGGCTTTTCCATCCAATAGTTATATAACCACTGGGAACAGATGTCACACTATTAGAAAGGAACAGAGCTGCAAATGAATTTAGATCTACCTTGGTCTATGTACAACCCAACTTTTAGCCACTTTGTCCTCTTTTCTACTGACCACAGAGCTGCTGTTGGGCAAGCCGTTTCTGTGATCTATCTTTGAGTGTCTTGCCTGTCCTTCACCATCTACATAAAAACTAGTCAGCCTTCAGGACCCCACTGAAAGTTCTTTGCTCTGTGGGGTCTTTTCCATTACCTTGGTCCTGAAGGATCAGTGCTGATCTACAAGGCAATCAGCTGGAGTCTGATGGCACTAGTAGCTGTCATCCAGAATCTTAGCATTAGCAGTTACCTGTTTCTATTTGACTTGTTCTCCTTACCATTTCGGAAACTCTATTAATATTCTTCACTATTTATTTTTGCCCGCCACCTGTTTCCTGACATTTCTTTCTTGCTTGGTCCCTTCTTTGAAAAAGCAGAATGCTGTGTGACTTGATGCTCAGTAAGTACTTTGCTAATCATAGACAGGTAGATGAAAGGCTGAATTAAGCTGGGCATCACCTCCTGTTTTAATTCATGAGTGCTTACCTTGTATCCCTGGAAATCACATTTCTGAGAGTTAAGAACCTGACTTCATCTTGAGGATGGAGCAGCCAAGCTGCTGCTGATAGTGAATGTGGGCAATACCATGCTGCCAGCATGTGAAATTCAAATCTCTGATTTTTGGGTTTGGAGCTGAAAGAATCTAGAGAGACTTACTGGTGCTCTCATTTGATATATAAGACTGATACTCAAATTTCATTAACCTCTCCCAGTTCACACAGTGAATAGACTGTGGCCCCAGCTGGATCTTATTCCCCTGGGCCAAACTCACTGGCAATCTGGAACCACTACCCTAATGATCCTGGATTCAAGCATGCCTGGACCTATGTGAGAATGGCCTTACATACATTTGACCTTGCATTAGTCTCTCACCTGTTTCTCTTTTCTACCTTTTCTACCTGTTTCTCTTTTCTACCCTTTACCTTGCCCAAAGTAGATGCCTGGTTTTCTTGGCTTTGTCCTGTGTTGCTTTCTGTATCTCAAGAATCTTCTACAATATCTCCAAATCCCCAATTTCAGTTGGCCTCTAACACTCAACTTAGAACTGCCCTGACTTTGAAGGTTCTAGATTGGTGGTTTTAAACAACTCTTTGTACCTTAGACCTCTTTTGTAAACAAAGATACTTAGTGGGACTCCAATAATGTAAACAACACCACCATTTGTTGAAGTGGGGTAGAGGGTTCAGAATTCTGCGCATCCACCTCTGAGGTTGTGTTTGGAGCTCAATGGGCCAATCTTTGCCTTTGACTGTAAAGCTCTCTTTGACTTTTGGATTCTGAAAGCATTGTTACAAGCCCCTCTTATAGCCTATTATCACCTGAAATCTGGTTTTTATGTGTGTGGCACCCCTTTCTACCAGAAAGTAAAGATCTTGATACAGAGATTTTTTTTGGTCTGGATTCTTCATGTTTTCTAGAACAGTACCCCCACTTATTGAAGGTGATCCTGGAATACAATTAATGAATGAATTCATTTAACTTCTATTTCTGTAGGTTAGAACATGAAATCCAGCAGTTGAAGCAGAAGATCTGTGAGGTTGATGGTGTTCACACAGGGCTACATGGAACTTTGGAGGGGAAAGCTGCTTCTTCCAGCTTGCCATCCAGTGCTGAAAAGTCTCATCTGGCCCCTCTAATGGATGCCAGGTACTGGACATTGAACCTATGCCAGTCCTGCATTGCTTAATGACCATTGTGTTTTATATTGGCCAATTTTCATCTATCGGTGGTTACATAAATACATTTCCTTGAGATATTCATTGTTTTCATCAGTAGCTACCCTGCCAGTGGTAGAATTTGTATCATTTGAAGGGAACCAAAGACCTAAGTGTTGACCCACCAAATCCAAGGGGTGTTGTTCCAAGTAGTTAATGTGAGATGTTAGAATTATAAGGTCCAGAGGAACCAGATATTCAGAAAGGAGTGAATCTAGGTCAATAGGAACAAAGAAGTAGAGCTGAATTACATTAAGAAGGAGATTCTGATGCTGGCAGTTGATTTATAGAAGTCATTGATGACAAATAGATGAAGTCTATTATTAAAAACTATACCAATGTATTCAGAAAGATAGTGAAATTATTTTCTGATATTACTCTAACAGCATGATTTTCAACTTGGGTGGCACTGTGAATTACTTTGTGACTTAGAGCTCTATGATAAATCATTCTTTGCTTATAAGAAAATGGATTGCTTTCCTCAAATGTTCTGTGCCATGGGGACATTTAAAATTGGGCTACCCTGTGCTCTTAGTACTAGAAAACAGAGTATTTGTCTATCTAGAGGGAATTAGAGTGGAATGTGTCTCTGTATATAGTCCTTGTAATCTTGGTCTGTATCTTCTGCAGAGCTAGTTTAAAATTGAAATAAAGACCTGGAGAGTTAATTTACTAGTGACCTTGGTGCAAGTTTAGCTGCACATGGCTTTTTTTTTTTTTTTTCTAACACTGAAAGGTAAGTACTTTATTACCTTAACTTTATCCTTGTCATCCACTTTACCTAAAAAATTAATCTCTTGACCTCTACTATTTAGCCATGTTCAATAGTACAGAAGTGTTCATTATGATTATGCATGTACTTATAAAATGAAATCACCCACTTTTTGTTTGTTTTTAGTGTAGTAAGATTAAAAACATTCCAAACTACCTACTTAAAAAAAAAAATCACCTAGTCACAGATTTTATTCGGAGAGGGAGAGCCTACAACGGAGTAATACGCCTTTCATTTGGGCAGTGAGAACCATTAGAAAGACTTTAGATGGAATTTTAATTCTTAATCTGATTCTGCTGACTGAATGGCTATACTTAATATAGTGCCCCAGATATTATATGGAATACCAGATACTCAGTTAACAACTGCCTCAAAAGTCAACTGTGTTCTGACATTTTTAGGTTTCTTTAAATTTCATTTTCATGGCCCTGTGTCATGCACTTTGGAAGGTGGAGAACTAATCTCTCTCTTGACCAGATGTAGATCATCCTGTTGGGGAGATAAGATAGAATAAGAACACTGAAAAGCATTAGTAAGAGTTATAGAAAGTATTCCTACTGACTTTTTTTCCTTCCTTTTACTCCCCTTCATGTAAGATGTTTAGTCCTCTTGTGATATATGAGAAATAGTGATCACCATTGTCTATAGGAGAAAACTGAGACTTGATGTGTAAAGTATTGGATCTCAGAATGATACATGAGACCATAGAACATTCTAAGACCAGTGTTTGTGATTCTGTCATAATAGGCAGCAGAATTCCCACTATGGAAACCCAGGGCAGTTTAGTCTCCCTTTCATTCCCAACCTGTGTTAATTAATCCGGTTCTCTCTTATTTAGGTAAAACCCCGATAGTGTAAACATTTTGCATTTGATTTGGGTTTAGTGCCCATGCTGATACCATTTTGTTGTAATGCCATAAACAGAAATGTTTAATGCCCAAAGTTGTTTGGCATTTGGAATGAGAAAGTTTCCTGTCATGAATGGCATGGGTAAAGAAATCTCAAAATGCTTTGTGTGGCTAAAAGTATCCTCATCTTCATCGTTTTCAGGATCAGTGCTTACATTGAAGAGGAAGTCCAACGACGTCTTCAGGATTTGCATCGTGTGATTGGTGATGACAGTAATACATCAACAGATATGACGAAGGTGAGCTGAAGGAACCAGGCAATACAGCTATTCTTTTTCAAAACGATCTTTCAATAAGTTATTTAGTGGAGAAGGGTGTCTGTAGTATGTTTCTCAGTGGAAAAATAAATTGAAATGCGTAATGTTCAGAAACATTAAATGATGGTTGTGTGGAATTTATGATGGTTTGCAAATAGTTTTAAAGAAATAACTAAACTATTTTAGACTTCTGGGTGAAATTTTTAAGTGAATATATAGTTTCCTCAAATGTTTTACTTACTTTGATTTATAAAAATTCCACATGTAACATTTTCTGTTTTCTCCAGAAACCTGATCAATTTCCTTAAGGATTTAATTTGTTTGATAAATTACACCAAGTAGATAATTTTGCCTTTGAGAACACACATATTTGTGATAAGTTGATTTTTTATCAAATAAAGATACTTTATTTCTATACTGCAAAAAAGTATCCCTAGGAAATTTCTCTTCTAATATTATTAAGTATTTTAAGATCAGGAGAAATGACTCAGTTTTCATACAGGCAGATGGATCGATAGGGTCACGTTTACCTTGGGAATCTAGAAGGGTTGTCATTGTTGAGTGACAAGTTTGTTTCTTTAAAATTTCATTCCTGTACATATTTCTAATCAAATCAGTTCTTTCCCCCTCTATGAACATGCTATAATTTAATATAGGGGGCTTTTTATTTTCTTTTCAGGATAATGAGAAACTTCACAATGGTACCATTCAACGTAAGCTAAAATATGAGGTAGGTAATGATTTTTCAGATTGATAGGGTCGCCTTAAATTATGGCATGCTCATGTGATTAAATTTTCTTAATGCTTAGTTGCATAATTAGAATTTTGAAGTCCCAGTGAGATTAATGGCTAATAGGAAGGCAGGCTATTATATGGACTTAAAATTAAATGGAATCCTGCAGTTTAAAACTGCTTTGACTTTATTTGAATGGCATGTAGCTGTGGTGGAGGCTTTTGGCCAGGTTTTCCCTCGTAACCGTATCCTTTCCCATGGTCTTCATTTACAAGGCAGAATTATATAATCAGAATCAGATATGGGGTTTGAAAATGAAATTGAGTACTTCTCAATGTTTTTAAAACCCTACTTGTTTTATAGACTCTAAGTTGGCTGTAGTACAAAGGAAATACTCCGATTGATTGGCTTGCTTCTCTGGCGGATTGTCATACCAAGGTTTATTTGGGCATACAATTTGTAAGATTTTACCTATGCTTTCCTTTAATAAGGAACTTGTCTTAGCATTCCTAAATCAAGAAATAAAGGAACAAAATTACTAGTGATGTATATCTTCTAAATGGTGTCCATATTTACTGAAAAAGAAAGCAAGAAGTAAAGATGCTTCTCTGCAGTCATTTTATCAGTTTGGATCACTGCTACACCCTTTATTCCAGTAATCTGCTGAGTCCTATTTCTCTGGACACCAATCCTTATCAGGTAATCTTGTGAGGAGTAGGATATTGATCTTCCTAATAAAGCCTTGTAGATGTGATAAAGTTAGTCTAGTCAGGGCAGAGAACTTCTGAAATATATACAGAGGTGAGAGAAACATGAGTTGGGCTCATACTTGTCAGTTTCTTTGTTTTTTTTAAATCTGATTCCTTTATATATGGCCTGATTTCTTTTTCATTTTGGACATGAGGTCATGGAATTACTTTAAAAATTAAATTTAATCATTTTTGAAAATTAGATCAAATATTTTAAGACTTTAGAGTAAATGAAGTATTTGACCAAAAAATGGGTACTATGGATCAATCCAATTTCTATCTTTCTATCTGTCTGTCTGTCTGTCTGTCTGTCTGTCTGTCTGTCTGTCTGTCTGTCGTCTATCCGTCAAAATATGTCATAATATATAAGAAGTATGATATGGTAATTGATGTTCTGTTCTTAAATTGTGTACCAATCAATACAAATGGCTCAGGCTTTTAACTTCTAATTAACACACACAATGAAACCAATGACTGCACGTCTCTTATGTGAACAAGAATCACAAAAGGTGCTACCACATTTCCATTTAAAGTATTTTGGACATCTTGACAAGAAAAGTTCTCTTGCTTAGATTCTTCCCAGAGATGTCACTAATGCTTCCATTGTCGTTGGAGAGAAGAGCATGGAGGTGGATCAGAGCATTGCTGGAATCTTCCCATGACCTGGAACTTCTCAGACCCTACAACTCCCTCCTCAGTATTTCTGCCTCATACCCCTGGTGAAGGAATCAGCCCTCAACACACAAGTTGCAGAACAGTGATTGCAAATATAGGTGTCCTGAGCACATGGGCAATTTTTAACCAAAATATTTTAATCTGCCTCAGATCTCCTTTCTTAGTGAAATGCTGGCAATACAGATTATTTGCAAGACAAATTAGAAAATTTCAATAAGCTGATGACTGGTAAAGATTAACACAGCATGGGAATTCAGTCTAACTGAACTCTATTGTGTGATGCTCACCCTAGGAAATAGTGGAAGCAAGCAGACCAGGCAAAGCCAGCTACTCCACTTTATGCTGACAGGAAGTGTTTCTAGTGAGGAGAGTACATACTATGACTTTCCTCAGAGTGCACCAGCCTCAGTATTTTGGAGTGAGCACCAGTCTGAGAAAGAGTTAGCTGCTGAAGAAACTAGTTTTTCAGAGTCTCTGGTAGTACCAGAATAAAAGGAAACAGTAAATTGGGCTGTTTTTACCACAGGTTCTCAGGCCTTTATAAGGATGCCAGTTTTCACCTTCTAGAAGCTGGCATAAATGTGATAAAGCCATGCCTGATACATGAGGTCCCTGCGTGACTCAAGCGGGCTCACCCCCTACATCACAGCTTTCATGAGATGCGTGCCATTTCTAAAAAAACTTTTCCCAGGAGACAACCTTGAAGTCTTACAGGGCATCGTCAGAATCTCATTCTCTCCTAGCTCAGAGTGGCAACAGCAACAGCCAAGAAACATGGGGCTTCCTGGCCAGCAGAGCACACCATGCCTTACAGAGCACCAGGCCTTCTTCCTCCCTCAACTGCAGTTACCAGATGCCTTGCCAATCTCAGTTTTCCAACTGGAATATGAAGATGCTAGAAGGAGCTCTGTACTGAAGAAGACTCTTGTGCAGTTCCCAAACCAAATGCTGAAACTTCCGGAGTGCCCTTTAAAAGACTTTCTTGAGCAAGTGACTTGTCCCATACCAGAACATTTGAGTGACGTGAATGATACCAAAGATGTTTATTACCTTGATGCTGCTAACTATAAAGAAACAGACCCCCAACCAGCATGTTTGTTCCTACTTTGTTCAACTATATTTGCATTGGTTGTATCTTATAACCAACCCAGCTCTCTGGGGAATTTTGATGCTCTACCTCTCTCTAAACTACTGAAGATTGAAATTGGCTTTGGTGGACAGTGTTTGGTTTCTGAGCTCTGCTCAGAGTCTCCTGCTCACTGTTTTTAGTTATAGCAGAAACCTCTGTCACAGATAAGCTGTGACCTCCTCTGTGTCCTGATAGCTGTGTCTGAGTTTGCTGCCTGCGCTAATCATCCTTTACTCCAACAGGATCTAGTTCAGCTTTTGCTTGATTGGAAAGCAGAAATCCCTGATTTAGTTTTGGCAACCAGAGTTCAGTTGTCATCCAAATTCCACAATACCTTGGTTGACCTGGTTTACTTCCTGCATGGAAACATGGATGCTAGCATTCCCTCCCTGGTGGAGGTCCAGTTGTAATTCTACGTGACAGTCAGAGTTGAGGGTGACTTCAGCCAAGACTGCTGACAGTCCCTAGTCCTTCTGACCACTTTAATTGCACTTGTGAAGGGAGATAGTTTTCCACCTTTGCACTCCGTTTCTGAGCACACCTTCTGCACAAAACCAGTTTGATGTGATCAGAGGATGTGCTTTAAGTGAATTCAGGTTTGTTGTTGTCCCTGAGAAGAAAAGTTTAACAGCAGTTGAACTTTTCTTCTCACTAAAGCTCAAACTTTGCTCATATTCACGAACTAGTCAGGCTGAACATTATCAAGAAGCCCAGAATGTATGATTGTTCAACAGGTCATCATGTCTTCAGGACAGTCAAAAAGTGGCATCTAAGATCTGAAAGTAGACCTTAAACTCTCAGGAAGAGGCTCAGTGTGTGGTCTCATACTTGATAAGGCTGTGGGGCAGAGAAGTATAAAAATACTCTACATTTTTTGGGAACTTTAATAAAATGAACATGATGCAAACATTAAGAACTGTGGCTATCTTGCTGTATGTAGCTAATTGACTTGAAACTGGAAAAATACACACCTCTAAAATTCCAAATGTAAATGTTTTTAATATCTATAATAAAATAAAAGTAGCTGATAGTAGAGCACTGATAAAATATCTAGATTACCACTTTACTTCATGTTCTTGAAACTTAACCTTATAAATCTAGGTCTGCTTCTTTATTTGTGAGGTAATTGAAGCACTTCTGATTGTGTTTGGCTCCATGTTGACTTGTAGTACAATGATTTGGGATCTGTGTCTGCTGGATTTCAGCAGACTAATTTGTGCTGCCTGAAAAAAGTGCTGGGGTTGGCAGTGACCTTCATTGACATCCTCCATTTTGGCTGTGGTTAGAACAGCTCTTTAGCGGAACACATTAGTGATGCATCAAGTGTCCTAAAAACAGCCAGGGATTTAAACTCGTCACCCATCACTGTGCTAGGTGGGATGGAGACAGTGCTGTGTGCCCTGCAGTCTCCTCCCTAAATTAACTGCCTTTTCCTCCTTCTCTCAGATTTGTGGACCAACCTTCCCATCTTGTGTGATTCCGCTCCTTCGTTTATCTTTCTTTTTCTGCTTATTTATTTACTTTTACTGTTATACAACTTCAGTCATCTTTATATGGTTGCTGTTCCCCTGCAGTATGACTCCTCTTTGACCCTCCCCTCCCCCATCTGGTCACTCCATATCCTCTCGTCATTATTCACTGGCCCATTTTAGCCCTTTAGTCTCTTTTTCTTTTCTGGAGCAATGTCCTTCTCCTGGGTGAGGACCTGTGTTCCTGGGGCACGGTGAACCATTCTGCTCAGATTTCCAGTCTTAATTTAATATTGGGCAGTTAGCCTGGACACACTTGGAGTCCATCAGTGGCTATTCCTTCTTGTAGGATGTCTGCTCTTTTTTGTTCTCAGTCTTTTCTA